>WOGP01006378.1:0-12419 GCA_015342065.1 Leptinotarsa undecemlineata | reverse complement strand
ACAGGAAAATCCTTAAGGCGCTCTCAAAACGTGCCTGTTCGAAAGTAGCGATTCACATTGGATTTGAATCGCTGGGGATCAAATCCATGTGGAAAAATGTTCACAGGAAGTTCAATTCACATAAAACACAGTTCTCCAGATGAACGAGTTCTTGAACACTAGAGTTCGAGGTATACGGAGTTCAACCTCAAAACGGTGAGCAGCCACAGTGCGTCGCGTATTTCTGATATGTACCATGTGCCAAGTCAGTTCATCGCTTCCCGAGAAAGTATCTATAGAAAAGAGACAAATCTCCAACCTTTCTGCGATGTTCCAAGCTATCAAGGTTGCACGTGAAGTACGCGACTCCAATCTGGCGCATGGCTCTTTTCTGGATGAAATCCAGCAACTTCAGGGTATGTTTGGGGGCAGAGCTCCATACATGGAAACAATACTCCAAAGAAGGTCTAATCTGAGCTTTATGAAGCATTTAAAGCTGCTGAGGTTTGTACAGTTTTCTGGTTCGGAACAGTGTTCCAAACTTTTGAGGAGCAGTCTTTGTTATTCCAGCGACATGATTGTGCCAAGCTATTTTGGTACTTGTTATGCACTGTTTAGAATGATGCAGTAATGAATATAACTGGAGATTTTTCCCAACACAAAATTGTTATTTTAACACCTCGACATGTATTTCAATCACCAAGTGATCATCTTCAAGAGGAAGATCAAACTGATCAGTTCTCCAGATGAAAGAGTGTTTAAACAGTGAGGTTTGAGGTTTACTGAGTTGAACCTCAAAACGATGAGCAGCCACAGTCCGTCGCATATTTCTGATATGTACCGCTCTTGGTGGAATCAAGTGTGCCAAGTCACTTGAACACCTCCCGTGAAACTATCTACGGAAGAGAGACAAATCTCCAACCTTTATTGATGATCCGGCCATCAAAGTTGCACATGATGTTCGCATCTCCAATCAGGCGGATGGCTCTTTCCTGGATGGCATCCAGCAACGGTATGTTTGGGTCTGAATCTAAATAAGGTCTGATCTGAGCTTTATGAAGCGTCAAAAGTTGCTAGGTGTGTATAGTTTTCTGGTTCGGAACAGTGTTACAAGATTTTGAGAAGCAGCCTTTGCAAATCCCGCGACATGATTGTTCCAAGATATATCGGTGTCCATGTCAAACCCCAACAAACTTATTGAAGCAGACAGCGGAATTGTCTGACCTGACATTATTATATCCGGTTCTTCTTTGAGAAAACCAATGCCTGGGTTTTTGTGAACCTGGTTACTTTCACCTCACTTCGAAATCTCTTCCAGATCCTCATTAAGATATGTAACTTCCTGCTGCCAGTGAAGATGTGACTCCGTAGCTGATGTTCTGGAATCCAAATGGAATGCTGTCGTCAGCAAAGCAATATATTGGATTACTGTTTTTTTTCAATAAGTCATTGATATACAATAAAAAGAAGCTGGAAGACAATATGGATTCCTGGGAAACACCAGGCGTTGATGGTGGATATCCATCGACGGCCACTTGCAGGAAACGCTCTTTCAGGAAGCTGGAGAGTCATACACAGAACTGATCCGACAAGCCATATCATTGAAGTTTGGCCAGTGAATCCTCATACCACACACGGTCAAAAGCCTAAGAAATATCAAGCTCAACAGCTCTTGATTCTCCATGTTTCTCGTTTGCAGTATTCCATCCAAATATGGGTGACATACGATAGAATGCCGAATGTTGATCTTTGTTTCCGAAAGCCATATTGATGATCGCTCAAGATGTTGAAGCCTTCCAAATATTTGGGCATATGGTGGTTTACGAATTTCTCCATGGTTTTTGATAGCAAAGCGACTGGTTCACAGGGTGTTTCAAATTCGATCCTTACCTATGAATGATACGGAGATGGTTGAATTGGGACAAATTTGCGCATTTACCTGACTCAAAAATATGTCGTTGAGAAAGTTCTAAAATTACCAGTATATCTGGAGATATTCGGAAAAAAGAGAAATTTCGCAAAATGCTTTTTATTTCTTCCTGATTATATGATGATATGATATGATGATAACTTATGCTTATTGAAAATGTAAAATTTGGGTCTATTGAAAACAGAAACAATCCAATGTAGTGTCCATAAGAAAAAATAAAGTTGATGATGGTGGCCGGAAGACAAAACGTCGGATAGCAAATCTGAAAACACTATTATGTTCAAAATCTCTGTCTGTTTAAAATCTTTTTTTCCGTTAATCAGCTGTCGCCCCTATACGAACGACAACTCTCAGAAGTTGAGAAACTTGTACGAGCTAAGAACTAATGAGGTATCACCTTTCAGCGTATGATTCCTATCTAACATTATGTAGCAGGGAAAAGTAGCAATGTGGAAGTGTATTTTATTTTCGGCATATTGTTAGGCAGGTAAATGCGCAACTTTGCCCTAATTTAACCATCTTCGTATCTCTCATAGTTTCCGAGATACCAATGGTGAAGATCGAATTTGAAACACCCCCTATAGTTATTTGAAATATTTTCCTTAACCTTTTTGGTAATAGGCTGAACGCGAGAAATCTTCCAAGTGTTCAATTTTTTTAAAAATATATTAAAAATTCGTGATGAAATATATTTTCGGATAATACAGAAAAAATTGCTTTCTCTTTGAAAATTTCTTAGAAAATAATTCAGTGTATGTTTTGTTGATACAAATGAAATAATCTCAATATATTATCATGTTTGTATTATTATTATATTGCAACATTAATTCAATTGCTGTGAAACTAAACAAGGCCAGTTTGTCATATTGCGAGCACAAAGATGAGAAATCTAGTTAATCTTTCAGTTGAAAATTTTCAACACTTTCAGGCCAGTTCTATAATGTACAAGCAGAGGTTTTCTGCTATTTCTTGCAAAATTTCACATCTGTGATAATTTCGAAGCAAGAAATTGCCGTTCTCCATTCGCCGTGACAGATGCATATCTGGTATGTCAACTGGAGGAAAAACATTAGCAAAAGGAAGAAGGGACTCGGGAAATATTGCGCTCGGGTTGAAGGCAAAATCCCTGAGAGTTTAATATGCTATTTCACGACATCATTTATATCAGCTTTATGGTAAGTGGGTCTTCACTTACGGATTGAAATGTTATTTTGAATTCACTAATCAAATTTAAAAAATCGTGCACCATTTTAAACGCCAAGTTATCATCAGATGTCATTATTCATATTCAAGATTTTAAAAACTCAAATTGAAACTCATACATTTGATTGACAAAAATGGATTCAGTTGATACTAATGAAGAATAGTAAACACAGCGTTTCTGTCAGAATTTCACCTATACAGGGTGTTTCAAATTCGATCATCTCCATTGGGATCTCGGAAAACTATGAGAGATTCGAAGATCGTTAAATTGGGACAAAATTGCCCATCCCCCTGAGTAACAATATGCCGTTGAGAAAGTTGTGAAATTGCTAGTATATCCGGTAGAAACAGAAATTTCGGAAAATGATTTTTATTTTTTTCTGGCTTTATTTTTCGAAAGATTCAAAAATAAATTGCACTTCCACATTGCCACTTTTTCCCTGCTACATAGTGACGACGTTTCGTCTTCCAACCACCATCATCAACTTTACTTTTTCTCACGGATGCTAAATTGGATTCTTTCTATTTTGAATAGAACCATATTTTACCTTTTCAATAATGTATCATAAGTTATCATTCTTTTTCGAAAAATTAATTCTTATCATAATAGGCTTTGACTTGACTTTGAAAGAAAGTTTTTGGCTTTCTACTACTCCATCTCGATACAAAAAAAATGAGGGAATCTTCCAAAGAAAGGAAGGAAGTAATCAATTTGAAAATAAGAAACTCTACATGAATGTGTATGCACATCCATGTATAGAGTTTCTTATTTTCAAATTGATTACATTTTGTTATTGTGCAGGTAATTGAATTCTTGGCGAAAAATGGCTTTCACAAATGAAGAAAAAAGATTTACGATTCAAATGTATTTCAAATACGATAGAAACAGTGTTAAGGCATCTGAAATGTATTTAAACTAGTATCGTGAAAGACGACAGCCACATCGAACTATGTTCAAGTCATTTGATCAAAATCTAACCGAGATTGTTTCGTTTGAAAAACCAATGAAAAAATACGGAGACATAATCAACAATCAAAATTTGATGAATGAGGTGTGTATGAGGTAAATTAGACATTGTGTCCTTTTCAGTGAAATTAGAACTTTGAACTCTATAATAATGCTGTGTTGAAGATCTTCAATATTCTGATATTCCCCCTGACCATAAACCCTATTTTTCAGTGTACCCCATAAGAATGTATCCATAACACTTAAGTCTACTGACCTTGCTGGCCACCTCACCGGCCCATTATTCCCCTTTCATTCATCACCAAATATTTTCAGTCAGGTAATTACATACTCGTCTGGTAGTGTGCGGTGGAGCACTGTCATATCGAACCCAGATGCTGTTATAATTAGCCAAAGGTAGATCATCCAAATAGTCTTCGAAAATCGACATCAAATAAATGAGGACCCAAAATTATATCTTTGTAAATTCCTGCCCACACGTTAATATTAAATCCCACATGAAGTCGAATTTCTCGGAACTGCCCGGGGTTGTTTATGCTCCATATGTGTTCGTTATTTCGGTTGAATATCCCACCATTTGTAGAAGTGCTTTCATCTGTCCAAATTACATTTTCCAGGACAACAGGAAAATCAAGTCTTTTTATTAGCCGATTACAAAATTCTAATCGTCTTTCGAGATCACCTTGATGCAATATTTGAGATATGTGTGTTTTCTGACATTTTGAACCGTTTTTTTTGAGATGTCTCCAAGTACATGTATGACAAATATTCATTTCGGAGGAAATTTGATGTGTAGATTTCCTCGGGTTCATGTATATCTGCAAATTTTATTGAAAAGGACACAATATCTAACTTACCTCATACATACCTCATTTATCAAAAAGTTTTGTAGTTTCCTGGTCCATTCTGTCTCCGTATTTTTTCCTCAGCTTTTCAAATGAACCAAACTCGGGGATATTTCGATCCAATAACTTGAACATAGTTCGATATGGTTGTCGTCTTTCGGGATTCAAGTTTAGATTCAGTTCCGATGTCCTAACACTGTTTCTTTTTTTGTAATATTTGTATTTGTAATAAATTTGTATCATGCCTCTTTTTTCTCCACTCCTGAAAGCTATTTTTCGCCAAAAATTCAATAAATTTTACAATGACAAAATGCCATTGAGTTTAACAAATTGAAAGGCTAACGAGGTCTTACCTTTTAACTTGTGATTCCTAACATGGGTTGGATGATGATAGCAAGTGAAAATCGAGCGTTCAGCCTGGGGCTTGAACCATCGGCTCATACATCGGCCCATTGACTGAGGGAAAAAAGCACCCACGTAGAACCATTCGGCTACCGACCGACCATTGAAAATGGAAAAATCTGGTTCTATTCAAAACAAAATAATCCAATATAACGTCTATAAGAAAAAATAAAGTTGATGATGGTGGCTGGAAGAGGAAACGTCGGATAGCAAATCTGAAAACACCATTATGTAGCAGGGAAAAAGTAGTAATGTGGAAGTGCAATTAGTTTCGAATCTTTCGAAAAATAAAGCCAGAAACAAATAAAAACCATTTTCCGAAATTTCTATTTTTTCCGGATATATCCGAATATACTCGGAGTTTCAGAACTTTCCCAACGGCATATTGTTAGTCAGGTAAATGCACAATTTTGTCCCAATTTCGTATGTCTCACAGTTTCCAAAATTCCAATGGTGAGGATCGTGTTAAGAGGTCATTACCAGTCGAAGCAAACTATATCGGTTATTTATTTTTTCATGACTTCGAATTAATCAATTTCAAATGAACTTATATCTGTATCAAAGAATCAATAATTGGTAATCCCGCTTCTGAAATTCATGTGAGAAATGATCATTCAAGATTTTTCCTGGCAATGGAAACTGTCTGTTAACAGTTTTGGGTAAAGAACCTTATGTAAAATCGAAAGACGTTAAAATATTCGAACAGAGAATTGTATTCAATAGAATGCTTGTTATTACGCCTTTGCCAGTTCTCAATGCATGTGTCAACCGTTTTTCTTTTTTTTTAAGGACAAAACACAAGCACAACAGGAAAATCCTTAAGGCGCTCTCAAAACGTGCCTGTTCGAAAGTAGCGATTCACATTGGATTTGAATCGCTGGGGATCAAATCCATGTGGAAAAACGTTCACAGGAAGTTAAATTCACATCAACACAGTTCTTCAGATGAACGAGTTCTTGAACATTAGTGTTCGAGGTATACTAAGTTCAACCTGTCAGTTCATCACTTCCCGAGAAAGTATCTATAGAAGAGAGACAGTGTTCCCAACTTTTGAGGAGCAGCCTTTGTTATTCCAAAGACATGATTGTGCCAAGCTATTTTGGTACTTGTTATGCACTGTATAGAATGATGCAGTAATGAATATAACTGGAGATTTTTTCCAACAGAAAATTGTTATTTTAATACCTCGACACGTATTTCGATCACTAAGCGATCATCTTCGAAAGGAAGATTAAACTGATCAGTTCTCCAGATGAAAGAGTGTTCAAACAGTGAGGTTTGAGGTTTACTGAGTTGAACCTCAAAAAAATGAGCAGCCACAGTCCGTCGCATATTTCTGATATGTACCGCTCTTGGAGGAATCAAATGTGCCAAGTCACTTGAACACCTCCCGTGAAACTATCTACTGAAGAGAGACAAATCTCCAACCTTTCTTGATGATCCGGCTATCAAAGTTGCACATGATGTTCGCATCTCCAATCAGGCGGATGGCTCTTTCCTGGATGGAATCCAGCAACTTCAGGGTATGTTTGGGAGCAGAGCTTTATACTTGAGAACAATACTCTAAATAAGGTCTGATCTGAGCTTTATGAAGCTTCAAAATTTGCTAGGTGTGTATAGTTTTCTGGTTCGGAACAATGTTACAAGATTTTGAGAAGCAGCCTTTGCAATTCCCGCGACATGATTGTTCCAAGATATATCGGTGTCCATTTCAACCCCCAACAAACTTATTGAAGCAGACAGCGGAATTGTCTGACCTGACATTATTATATCCGGTTCTTCTTTGAGAAAACCGATGCCTGGTTTTTTGTGAATCTGGTTACTTTCACCCCACTTCGAAATCTCTTCCAGATCCTCATTAAGATATGTAACTTTCTGCTGCTAGTGAAGATGTGACTTCGTAGCTAATGCTCTGGAATCCAAATGGAATGCTGTCGCCAGCAAAGTAATATATTGGTTTTTGATATTCAATAAAAAGAAGGTTGAAGACAATATGGATTCCTGAGAAACACCAGGCGTTGATGGTGGATATCCATCGACGGTCACTTGGAGGAAACGCTCTTTCAGGAAGCTGGAGAGTCATACACAGAACTGATCCGACAAGCATTGAAGTTTGGCCAGCGAACCCTTATACCACACACGGTCAAAGGCCTAAGAAATATCAAGCGCAACAGCTCTTGATTCTCCATGTTTCTCGATTGCAGTATTACAAATATGGGTGACATAAGGGTGGCATAAGGTTACGATTTGCTTTTCGATTATACTAGCCTAAAGTTTTGAAAATGCTGAATTCCTTAAAAAAGCATATGATTGCATTTTTTCTTAAGAATTTTATTGTTGATACAAAAAATTCATAAGGTCGTCTCATAACCTAATACGGTCAGCTCAGTCAGCTGTAATTTTGTCTGCCAATAATGGTCTTACGTTTATTAACTGTTTTTTGAGACGACTGGAATTCAACTGGATGAAACTTAATGAATTAAATTTTTACATATGGCTTTACACGATATTTGAAAAACTTTGAATGATTCAGAAATCGAATAGAAATGATTATTTTTTCAATCGGAAATTTACTTCCCCCTCCTTCACAATTTATCCAGGAAATCGTTGATTTCGAAGAGAAAACCCTTTTCAAACGCCGGGTGTGGTTTAACATCAAACATAATCCTGATTAACTGGTTGAACATATATATTCCGACGAATTTCCGTTTCCCCGAGGAAACGTCAGTAAATAGTTCATCTGTAACGAGGTGTGCATAATCACCTATTTTCTTATAGCGGCGAACCGATAAGCTGGAAAATCCAAACCTAGCGCATTTTCAATTTTCTCTAAAGATCTGAAAATGTATAAGCTGAGACAATAATCTTCACATTTCAGTTAGATCGCTGTCAAATGATGTATAGGTCAGATTGGTTAACGGCGGGATAAGCACAGATGTACTCTGTTATTTGATCATCTCCTAAATAGAAACGGCACAAATGTCTTGGAATGAATTAGAGTTTCTAATATATTTTAGAGTTCAGGTATTCAGTGTTTGTTTGGCAAAACCTAAAGCGATGTCAATGACAGATTATGGATATTGGAACCTTATATAGTGTCTTCCCTTGCGAGGGAATCGGCAGCTTCGTTACCTTCTGATTGAAGAGAATCTTTCCGAAATCCCTGAGCATGTTGATATACCTTGGTTTGCAAATTATACAGTGCATTTATTCAATGCCCATTCTTTTATTTTTTAAACGGGTCAACACAAAAAATTGAAATTTAAGATAATGCATGAATACTTCATTTTGAAGTGAAATTGACTGATGAAACTGTCAACATGGCGACGGGGCGCCATCTGGAAAAAAAATTAAATAGAAAGGGTGGTCTTGTGATACATCATTTTGAAGCTCCTGATGACTACTTCACAACCCTAGAGTATAAAGTCAATATTTTTACCTACTACAAAATGGCGGAACATTTAATAATTTCCTGAAGACAAACACATTAATATCGATATTTCTAGAAATATTCCTTTTTATCTGCCATATAGCAATTCTAACAACCCGATAAGGTTTGTTAAGTTATTTTTCGTTTATGAAAACTTTAAAAAAATGTAGTACGACAATAAACATCATTATTCAGTTTGAATATTCTCATTTAGTTTTCGGTATTACTTGTAGAAAGGTACCACGTCAACAATCCTTAAAATGGTCAATTCTCATCCGTTGGAAGAAAAAAATTTAAGTGGTTTTTATTTATGGTGCTAAGCGTAACTTTCACGAGACCGAAAGGATCTTCAATGAACATTTTCTGAATCGTCCTATCTGTATAAAATATTTGAGGGAAGTTGCTTCCAAATTCACTACTACCAGTACTGTACATAACAAAAAGTCCCCAGGTTATCCGTTCATTCCGGAAAAACAGCAAGTGCAAATAATTAATTGATGAGTTGGTAGTAAATCGTGAACAGTCTACTTATTCCGTCGCGAATGTTTGTGATGTGTCTCCTTCTATTGTGTAGAGACTTTTGAAGAGGAATAGGTATAATCCATATAAAGTTAAAATGGTACGCCAATTAACTGAAGATGACCCTGATCGAAGAACAGAATTCAGCGAAATCATAACGGAAAAGGTTGCAAGGCATCCTACCTATCTCCACAATATTTGTTTCAGTGACGAATGTACATTTTTTTAAACGGCAGTGTTCACAGACAAAATTGCCGTTAGTGAAGTGACACCAACCCTCACGTTTTCCGGGAAACACATACCCAATATCCAGAAAACATTAACATTTGGGCAGGAATATTAGGAAATCATATTGTAGGAGCTCTATTTATTGATCAAAATTTAACAAGGAAACTGTATTTGAATATGCTGGAAACTACTCTCATCACTGAAATCGTCGAAGCGAATCCTAATGAATTCGATATGGATATTGTATTCCAATAAGATGGAGCATCACTCCAGAAAAGTAAGAAACTATTTGGATACTACTTTTCCCGGTCGTTGGATTGGCCATCGAGGTCCTACACAATGGCCATCCCAATCACCAGATTTGACACCTTCGGACTTTCTTCATGAGGCTATTTGAAGCAAAAGGTGTACGAAACTGAAACTGCTTCAATTTTGGATATACGGCAAAGAATAATAAATATTTGTAAGTAGAGATATTGACGTTACTGTTTTCGAAAATGTTTGGCGTGAAATATCTGATAAGCTGTTCATATGTCAAAAAGTTCAAGACAAGGCATTTCGAGAATGTTCTGAACTGACCTCAAGCTTATTACATCATATTAAGTAGTTGAATGTCAATGTATTCAGGCAATTATTAAAAGTTCCGCCATTTTGGATTAGTAACAATAATAATAATCTTTATTGAAATAGGAAACTTAATATGCATATCTATGAGTGTAATAATAACACTAGCACAATGAAATATAAAAAATTTATGTAAACAATTTTAAATTTAAACAATTTGAGATTTAAACTAACATGTAGCCAGACAATGAATATTTCAGTATCATATGTTAAGTAACATTTAAATAAATAAATATAGGTACATATATACATTTAATTATTATCAAAACAGTGATATTTGGTTTCATTACAGATACAAATACCCTAGTGAACAATTAAAAACAATAAATGATAACCAATAATGTCCCAAATAATTCCACATAACAATACAATTTGTATTCTATTACTTTTTTTAAATTCTTTAAGTACACTTTTGAAATCTTTTGAAATGGATATTTTTTTTATTTCTTCCGGTAATTCATTAAACTCGTGGAAGCCCTTAAAAAATAACGAATTCATGGTACTTCCGAATGCCGGTCTGTTTATATGTATTTTATTGAAATTTCTTCTATTATAATAATGAATGTTTTTATTGAATTTGATATTATCTTTGAAATATTCTGGAGCCATTCCATTTACAATTTTTTATTCAACTGATAACCAATTCAAACAATCAAGCATACTTTTTATGGGAGTACGGCGATTTGTTTTCAAGATTTTGTAGCATATTTAATTTATTGAGATTGAATAAAAATAATAATGACACACAATAATCAAAGTGTGATTAAATAATGGTATTGTAAACTTGTTACTTTGGACTGCATTGACAAATTTTGTGCTATTCTACTGAAAAACATAGTTTTTTCGATAGAAAAGTGATTGTCAAAATTTAAAATATTATCCAGTTGAAAACCAAGGTATTTGACTGATGACACAACCTCAATTTTTTCTTTATTGATATTGAGGTTTATACCGTTCATATCTAGTGAAGAGTATTTATATTTCGTGGTGAATATCATTTTGTTACGTTTAACTTCAATTTGTTAGTGCATAAATACTCATTTACCGCTCCTAAAATCCTATCCATTTTATGAATAGCTCTATCTAAATTCATATCGCTACACATAAGCAACGTATCATCAGCAAATAGGTTTATGAACTCAGATTGAATAAAAAGTTCAATATCGTTCAAATATAAAACAAAAAGGAGTGGGCCCAGAACGCTACCTTGGGAAACACCTACATCAATGTCTATTTCATTTGATAGCGCATCTTTGAAACAGACTTTCTGATTTCTATTGTTTAAATAATCACTGAAGCATTCTAACACCTTTCCATTAATCCCATGCTGAGCCAATTTCAACAATATAATTTCTCTATCAATTGTCTCAAGAGCTCTTTTTAAGTCTATAAATAGAGCCATAACATATTTCTGGTTTTTCATAAGCATTTCAAATAGATACTTCACTCGCGGTCCTTCTCTCAACTGTCGGTCGAGCACGGTGAAAAAATATAAAAAAAACTAGTTAGAATACGAAACAAAGTCCAATTTGATATTGCTTGTAATAACCTATCATCTAACAACGTCAACATAGTCCACTTGAAGCCCAAAAACTATCGCTGTTCAGGTGGTTCCAACCCCACAACTGGAAAAGGGGTGAATTATTGCATGAGCGTTGGGAGAAACAACCACACCTCAATCATACTCCCAATATTTTGGTCGAGATTTGCAAAATAATTTTTGTTTTCCAAATAGTATTCTACTTGCGACACATTTTTCGAGACGAAGTAAAACATAGCCTGCAATTATCGATTATGGCACTAGTTGAACAACACCCCCAATGAATCAGGTTGTGATCAATTACCCGATGAAAGGGAAAACTATCTTGTTTTTCTTCAACTTTCGAGCACTTGCCCCTAACAAACCGTATGTTTGTGTTTTCTGTCAAAATATCTGAAGAGATCAAAGCCGTACCAAATATCATCCCCGGAACTCATATTCCTGAAACAATATACTGAACCGAAGTTTCTGTGTTATTCTGAGGTAAGTGGAATCTACTAAAACAACTAAGAAAACGATCTGGCCTCCGGACTCAATTATAGAAATAAAATATTTTTTGAACTCTGTTTGCGGAAACCGTGGATATATGATAGTTTATCTGAATCGATATATTTGTGCTGATATAGAAGATATTGATGTAATTTTTCATTTTGTTTCAAAAAAGAATTGTGATGTGTATAAGATATTTTCGAAAACTTTGAAAAGTTTACATATTCAATGTCAACGAGGAAGTGAGTAAGAAAAATGAATTC
>WOGP01006377.1:0-12419 GCA_015342065.1 Leptinotarsa undecemlineata | reverse complement strand
ACGATTACGAGAATATGGTTCATTCGACATAAGAACGCAGGATTGTGTTGGCCATCGAGAAGTACGAACACCACAACTTGAGGAAGCAGTACTTAATTTGATTGAAGAACAACTTACTACCAGTACTAGAAAGATTACTTTCTACCTAAATGTTGATCATATGACGGTATTTCGAATTCTGAAGGAACAATTCTTATACCTTTTACCATCTGCAACGAGTACAGGCACTGTTACCGCGAGACTTTCCGAACCGTCTTGAATTTTGCAATTGGATACTGAAGAAATTGTGACTTTCTGAAGACGATAGAATTCACAGACAAATGTAGATTTTCTCGGGACAAGATAAGTAATTTTCATAATTACCACATATGGGCTGATGAAAACCCTCACGCTTTTGTCGAAACTATCCATCAAGAAGTTTTCAGTTTTTTCTTAACGTGTGGCTCGGAGTTATTGGGGATGATTTAATTGGGCTTCATTTTTTACCTCCTCGATTAAATGGTGAGGCATACGTTCAATTTTTAAGAGAAGTGCATCCAGTACTGCTGGATGAAGTTCCTATGGGCGTCAGAAGGGATATGTTTTTTATACATGATAGGGCTCCCGCCCATTTTAGCCAAGTAGCACGTCAGCATTCAACTGAAACATATGCAAATCAGTGGATAAGTTGAGGAGGACCACAGAACTGGCCCGCTCGATCCCCGGATCTCAATCCTCTCGATTTCTCTATTTGGGGCTATTTACATCATTTGGTTTATCGTACTCCTGTTCGCGATGTAGAGGACTTAAGAAACCGCATCATCCTTGCGTGCAGGGAAATCAGAGAGACTCCAGGAATATTTGAGCGAATACGTGGCTCAATGCGCCGACGTCTAGACGCATGCGTAATGTCTGAAGGTAGACATATTGAACATTAATGCGGTTTCTACCTGTTAAATGATCAAATCGATTTAATTTACTCTTCGGTTTTTAAATTGGCAAGTCCGCATTGTGAACTGTAAATTCAGGTACTCAATCAAGTACCTGAATGGTATATATTAATGAGTCATGTCCATATAGGACGAAACTGCAGTAACGTCAGTTACAATTAAAAGTGGTATAAAACACAGAAATTTTCATTTCTCTTTTCATTTAACTTGTCCTTTGATATACATTATTGAACCAATGTATTAATGTAATGTTTGTATATTAGGATTTCCTATTCAAATAAATTCATTTATTCACTTTCTATCAATAAATCAGCACCCGCATTTGCTAACATCGTAGTAGCAAAACGACAAAAATAATGTCCTTTATACAATTCACTTTCAGGACATCTGAAATATTCCTAAAAATCTGTATAAAAATATTGTACCTAGTACGTACAGGTTTAATAGGACATTTTCTGTGACAATAACTAATGAAGAGCTTGTTCTGTGTGAAATGAAGGGCACGACACGACGTACTTCCTAACCTACAGTGAGGAATTGCTTTTTTAGATGATTTAGTTTATAATCAGTCGTCAAGTATGCCTACTGACTATATGTAAAAAGTTTTCTTTCCTTATACGAGGAATTGGGTAAATTTCGGTTATACGGATAGTTACCTCATTCACAGGCAGATGGGGCGATGACAAACCTGTTGTTTGTTGTTCGCTTCAGCCTAGTTTAAGAAATTATACTCTAGGTTTGTTCTGGTTCAACGAAATTCAGGTTCTAGGACGTCAGGATCATGCGTAGTTGACATAGAGCGTTCTGATTTATGGAAAATAATTTCGGACTGCTGAATCCTCTGTTCTGGTTTCGACTGCAAAATGATCATAAACTGTTTGAACCCTCCGAATCGTTCTTGCTCTCGAGGCTGAACTGTTGAGAACTGTTCCCGTTGCTCGTGCGCATTCATGTAGAAATGTGTTTGGGCTATTTGCTAGGATGTTTTTTATTTGCTTGATTTGAATAATTGATGATTGAGAGTAGATAACATTTGAAATGACTATAAGGATACGTTACATTACAAAATTGGCACGATCAATAGTATGTTCTCGTCTTCATCTCCTGATATATACGATATATGGCACAGTGGTTTCCTCAAAAGCGTTCTGGTTTAAACAAGTGTCCGAGACTGTTTGAGATTTTTCGTTAGTACGCATCATGTCTTGCGCAGTTTCCAAACAGTTTCGGATATTAGAACCAGAACAAACCTTCTGAAAGAATTCGATTTTATCAGTCCTAAGGGTAAGGGAGCTGGGCTCCAACCTGCTTGAAATGAAGATGACTTTCCACTTTTCAATAATCGGAAGTCATCGACTTTATGTTGATGATAGACCCTACCTTGCATTGACGAGTGGCCAAACAGCCTGAAACCGGTCTGCAAGTCTGTCCCAATAATTGTAAATCTATTGCGGCAGTTGTGTCGCCAACAGCATATGCAGGAATAACTTCAGTGAAGAATCCTGCACTGACACCTGTCGGTTATAATCCAACGCCCTTTGTGGTATTAGCCAGGGGAGTGGTTGTTTTCCAATAGGTGTCAGTCCATTAGCCTACAGTGTAGGGAGTTGAGATTCGCCTGAACGAATTATTCTTTTAGATAATTTACTTCCTAATCATTTTCAAATCACTAACATCAGAATCTTGGTCAGTGTTGCTGAATGATATGATCGTCCTTGGTTTTCATATCAACAAATCCAACAATTAACACTGAATTTGTATCATCTACGTCCGTCACTCCGAACTTTCAGAGCTCATCTAATGGGAAGCTCCAACACTCCAATTCTGCAGAACTTATAGTCGACGGCTGTATTTATAAAAATTACCTTCAGGAGCAGATAATCTTCATCTGAGTCTCTATTAACCACTTCGCGCTCAAAAATTTTGGATATTGGGTCTGTACCACAAAATCATGTTTTCTAGTTTCTTAAACTATTATATATTTTCCACTTTTTAGTTTGGCTTGCTATTTCAAGCTCATTTGTTTGAATGTAAAATATACAGTGTGTCAATTTTAAAACTTACAATGGGCTATATCTCACGAACGAAAGCTGATATCGAAAAATGTTTGAAACCGTTTCTAGGATAGTAAGGGGGAACCAAAGTGACATGAAAGACCCCCGTCAACCCCCTAGGCCCCACCCATCAAAACACAAAAAGTTTAAATTGCAAACCCCTTCTTGTGATACATTATTGAAAAGACTATAATAAATGCTATCCAATGGTATAAATAATAATTGCATGGGGTAAAGCAATAATTGTGAAACTTTGGCTCAAATGGAATATTTAATGTGCTTTTTGTTGAACTGCAAATTTTTTAAAAATGTCAATTAAGGAAATGTTCAAAGTGGGTTCTGTTGTTTTGTAAACAATAATACAACCTATTTTCAAATTCTGCACGAACTTTGGAGTAATGGCTCGACATGCTTGCGTAATTATTTCTCGCAATTCACCAAGTCACGCAGGTTTTATGAACAACTGACTTAAGGTGACCCCACATAAAAAAGTCAGGTGGCGCTAAGTCTGGTGACCTTGGTGGACACTCAATGGTACCTCTCCTTCCAATTAATTTGTTCGGATAATTAGTATCCAACCAGTGCCTAACTGGAGGAGGTGCTCCATCTTGTTGAAAGTGCAGCAAATCTTCGTCTAGAGCTAGGTTGCCTTGGTCGTCCCTTTGGTTCTCTAATTCATGCACAATTAAAGGTTCGATTGTGTTTTCCAGTATATCGAGATAAATGTCGCCACTTAAATTACCTGGTATGAACATGTGACCAATTATAACGTCGCCTAATATTTCTGCCCAAACATTCTTTTTTTTTCAGGATATTGAGTGTGACCTTCTCTGAATCGATGCGGGTTCGCATCACTCCAGTACCGACAATTTTCTTTATCTACATTACCATTCAGCATCTGGTCTGGTCTGGATCATCATCGCCTAGTCCTTGAGGAATTTGTGTTTTGTACGGGTGAAACTTATATAATTTCAACACCTTTCTTACCGACTCATGTGCAAGCCCTGTCAGTGCAGATACTTGACGTGTTGATGCAGTAGGCTCCATTGCAAAATTACCAAGGACCTCAATTTGGGTTGCTTCATTCAGTAATCTTGGGGCATTCCTTTTTTATTTTGCACTGATCCCGTTTCTCTGAACTTTCCAACTAAATCGCTGACGTATACGTGATTTACATTTTTGTCCGGATGCCTTTCATGAAAAACACTGGTTCTGTGAGGCAAATATGAAAATTATCTCCACGGGCTCAGGTATATTATAAACTATCGTGACAACTACAGCTGAATGACAGTACAGATCGTAGAAATGATGAAAACTAATGACATTTAAAAGTCTCAATCAAACCAAAAATCATTGACTCTGACAGAACCCAAAAAACAGATATTTCCAACTTCTTTTGCAAAAACTGCAAATTAAGTTTATATTTAACAAAAAAAGTATCAACGGACCCTTATCATTTGAAATAATACTCTGGGAGGTAACATTACTAATAAAAAAGTCATAGTACCATTTAATAGTCTTTTCGATGATGTATCACAAGTAGGGGTTTGCAATTCAAACTTTTTGAGTTTTGGTGGGTGAAGCTGTCTCTTTAGTTCCCCTTACTATCCTAAAACCGGTTTCAAGCATTTTTTGATGTCAGCTTTCCTTCGTGAGATGTAGCCCATTGTAAGTTTTAAAACTGATACACTGTATACGCATGCGCATCTAGTGTAGTTGTCTCAGTTGCTCTAACACAGAGATTGTGTGAGGAAATTATGTAATTCTGGCGATCCTGATAATGATAGTGAGAAAGACTTAATGAAATTATTGTTATTGTCAGCGATTCTTGATAAGTGAACAAAATTTTAATTACATTTGTCCGTTTGCAGATATTCAAAATCGAGTCCAAAGGAGTCGGTTACAAACAAATAGAAATACAAGTGCGAAGCTATAAGTGTGTCAATAATAGAAAGACTATTAACAAAAGATAATATTAACACAACTTATAACTGGACTGGAAACTCTTTCAGTAGATATATACAGAACAACAAGTCAAACATGGAAAAAGTCAAACAATTCAGTTGTCTACAAATTAAGATGTGGATCGTACCCAAACGTTCATGTAGTGTAACAGGAATATTTTTTTCTGGGTTTTGAGTAATAGTAAAGGTTAATCAGAATTCTTAAGTTCATTTACAATTGTCGATAATAACTCGCAAAACTAAAAATTCAGTAATTCCAATAATACATTCATTTTAAAGAACCAAATTATCACTTATCAAACACCATGAAAATCATTTGCTTTGCAATATTCAACAAATAAATTAGTTTCCAAAGGGCTGTCAGCTTAGTCTGCCGGCATCGAAATTCACAGAATGAGGTTGAAAATAAAAAACGAAAGGTCAAGTAATAAAGAATCTTCAAACATGAAAGAAGTTTTGAATTGAAGAAGACCAATTCCACCACTGCTTGCTACCTTTTAGAGAACAATCACGATTTCAACATGGACTAGGATATATTACATACAGAAAATAATGGGGATAAAATTAAACGAACTGGACCAAACAACGTACTAGAACAAACTGACCAATACTTGATGGAAAATCATCATAACGTATTCACAAAACACATTTTAATGTGATATTTTCACTAGAAAATATAGTCATTTGTCAAATCAAGTTTTCTGAATACCTACTGTGATTTAAAAGCTATGGTAGAATGTTTTGTCGTATCAGTTCGTCTGATTAAACATTGTATGATTATCATATTCTATGGAATTCGTCCCGTCCGCGTTCTCATGCACTTGCGATCAGAAACCACAGAATCGAGATGGGATTTCCATTATTCATTCGAAAGCACTGTTGCATTTCGGAAATGGCGATTGTTCTGCAGCGTAAGCCACATGCTCGAATATTTGATTTGATGGGTATTCTTTTGTAGGGACGTGCGCGTGCCCTAAAGAAGGGTATTGTTGCTGATCTCTGATTATATAGAGGAGTCCGGCGACGCGAAAATATTGTCATTAGCGTGCCCTGGATGCCTCTTCATCGCGTTGTGCTTCTTTTGTTTTCTACGGGGTAGGATAAATGTGCATTCCTAAGTGTATAATGAAGTTATTAAGTTCCAGTCTACCACATGAACTTCATACTTTCTGAATCATAAATGTTTCGATAATGGTTTTTCCTTGATCACCTTATAGTCGCAAAAACATATCACTCAAGTTTATGTTCCTTAGATATGGTTTGATCAGTCTTGACAAACCTTTTCAGGAACTACAATATTTCAATCGAGTCTTCGACCTGCTTCGAATACAATGACTGATATTCACTATTGCCAATTGGAAGATATTATTGAGCCGCTGAGTATCTTTGAATTTCCTTTAAACAAACCCACTCAACATTCTTTCCTTTGAAAGCAGAAAGTTTATACATAGAAATGAACCGACTGCTGACTAGTCCAGTGTACTGTAGAATTGGCGGTTCGTATTGGGTAATTTTTACTAACCGAGAGGATAACCGATTGGCTGAAGAGTGAAATAAAATTTGAAGTCAGGTTACGGTGACGATTGAAATCGAGGAATGCGAGAATGGTTATCGCCGTCGTGTTCAGTTCAGGAACTGATCGCAATTTGAGTGTTGAAATTCGATATTGGTGCATATATAATTACTTAAACTTTTTTGTTATCTGTGTAAAATGTGACGTTCTTGGACAAGTACTAATAGTAATAACGAGTATGATAACAATGCAGACTTTTTCCTGTGTAGTGATTCCAAAAACGATGGTAAACAATGCGAAAAAGGGATACCAGTGAATTAAATTCGGATGCATTCAAATATTGAAACACAGAGAGTATGTTTATAAGAATGTATATAAGAATCTACATCTCAAGTTTGGTTTCGAAGGAAACAAACTATTACAAGCAACATCAGATTTGACCGAAATTCCTTTCTCAACTGTACGTAAAATAGTCAAAAGCAAACCTTATGAACGCAAGACGCGATGTGATACAGGATTACCAAAACCTTTGGATGTTCATCTAACGAAATCATTGATAAAAACAATATGCAACTGTTACAAAAGCAATGAGATCCCTACAACTCAAATCATGAGGAAGAAATTGAATACTTCCGGCCATAACATGAGCTGCTGACTACGGAACTACATGACTACCTTTGTAGTTTACATTACACCCTTCATGCGCAGGCCACGATGTTTATTGAAAAGGTATGAGATGGTTATGGTCGCTACTTTCATGTCTTCGGGAGTGAAGGGCTCTTCGTATATGTGGCAAAGTGTAGATCTTCGAAACTCATCTTCTTGCTCTACAGTCATATCGATGTCGTATGATGGGCACTTCAACTAGTTGATCCATCTCATAAGCAAATCATTGCATACAATCCTCTCCACGGTATGCCTCACAGAAGGAAAGAGTGTCATCATATGAACATTTTAAGTAGTAATACACAGCTGCGGGAATATGACGTTGAGGTTTTTTAGGATCATCAGTACGCTTCAACGTCGTCTGAGTCTTCGTATACGACGAAAGGGGTCTTTTCTTTATTTTTATGTTTTTTGAAGTTAAGAATGTTTTTCTCTTCTCAGGCATCTAGATGACTGTTTTATTGACAATCCTCAGTATGTTTCTGTAGTTTTTCTTTGTATCGAAAATACTGTGGGCAGCGATCACAAAAGTACTTTTGACCATGTTCGTTACTCAACTGTTTCGATAAGAACCGTGATGAGTTGTGTATCCATATGTAGTGATAGCAAACTGGAATTTCAGATTCATCATAATTGTCTTGAATCAACAGTAATTTCACGTGACTATCTTTCTTTTCCTTCGTGAGACATGTAGGTAGGGTAATGAAAGTTTCACATTTCTTTTGAAGGATGTGAACATTGATAGAAATATCTTTTAATTTTTTAAATCTAGGAATTTGTCTAACAGTCATTGGGAAATGAATTTCTCTAAGTTTCAATGCTTCGGAATAATGAGGATATGGTGAAGTTCGATCTGCATGTGGAGTGCTGAGGTAACAACCCACGCAAAGCAGGCCTCATCATTGTTTTTCACATTTATGCAAGAATTTTTCAGCAAAATTTGAGGTAGAAGGTCTATGAATAAGGACCCCAGCTGCGGTGTGAACTTATTGATATTCACACCCAAGTTCAAGATCTTCTTCAGCGCCCAGCCACTGTCCGATTTTTGAAACTCTTCGAGTTCTCTGAGTATTGGTGTGGTGCGCTGTCTCGATATATGGAAGAGTTCGTAGTAGTGAAGTACTTGTACTCCTTCACTATCTCGAATTCTCCGTAGGAGGTGGTATTTACCTCAATAGATTCATCCTTCTTCAAAGCATTCTGAATTCTCCGCTTGAAGAGAGCCTTGCAGTCATTCATAAAAGCTGGGGAGTTCTTATGTTTGATATTGGAAATAATATATCTAATTCTAGAGTTGAAAACTGACTCGGACTCATCCCAATGAACCCACTCTCTAGCTTCCTCCGGTCGTGATGCCTGTCCCGCCTCCTTCTTTCGTGTCACTTTGAACTGACTCCGTAGACTTTTAATATTACGATAACAGGCTTCCAAATGCTGCTTCTCACCCAGTGATCGTTATGGCCTTCCTTATTCTTGGTGAATCTTTATCACATTCTTTGATCCCATTCGGAGCAGTTTTTTCATCAAACTTAGGGGTTATCAACCCCAAAAGAGAGGAGATGTACTGCACCAAATCAGCACAAAACATTTTTCTGTGATATGATGTTTGAACTTCAAATATCTGTAACATAATGACAGAACTTGTTGTTATCTTGTTTCAGTCAGATTTTTGGGCCTGCGACCTCTTATCCATTCGGCTGTTTGAGTTTTTTGCTGTGTGTTCTTATGATGGGGCGGCAGGGGATTGCATGGTCCTCTGACGACTTCTTTTGGCTCTTGTCCCTGTGTGCAGAAGTCGCAGAATACTTCTGTTGGATTTGCGGCCATTTAGGCACTCTTATTTGTTTTATTTTCCGGCAAGCATAGACTGCAGTACCGGAAACTCGACTAGAAGCACCTGCAGCTGCCCTAAGGCCGTATGAAGACCTTCGGGAGAGCTGCAGGCGTTCTCTGTTGATGAGACGCCCCTCACGTACGAAACTTCGCTCCTGTTTGAGTTTCTACTGGGCACCCATGGAAACTCGCTGGGTGTTCTCTCTTTCAATTAAAGCATCGCAATGGCGAGTTTTTAGGTCTTTTGCATTCCTTGGTCATGTGCTGTTCGTCACATTTGACGCAGGCTGGAACTGCTTTACAGTTACATTGCATGTGACTGAACTTTTAGCATCTGTAACATTGCCCTGCACGGTTTCTCGGCTTCTGTGGTTCCGCGCTTACACGCACGTTTTGAATTTTGGTAATCTCATAAATGTTGTTTTGGCTCCTTGGTACTAAAACAAGCACAAATGGTATCGGTGCCTTGTTAGCTTTACTCAGGCGGGCTACGGATAGGATCTCAAATCCTTTGCCCTGGAGTTCAGTCTTGACGTCGTCACACTCTATGGATTCCGGGACCCCGTCAAGTATTACTCCAAGTGATTTATCGCTCCTCATTGTATAGGTTATAATAGTAATATATCTGACCAAACTCTGCTGCGAGACCGCTTTTATCAACTAATGTTAAGTATATGTCAGTAGTTCACTTACACCCTCTGGAGGATGTTTGTTGCGATACACCGCAGGAAATTATTTAACGTTCAGTATGTGTCGGTAGTGTGTAACGAAGTTTACCATTAAATTCACTCGTTGCGCCCTCTGGAGAATGTTTGTTGCGACACACCTCAGATGGTAATATTAATTGTTTATAATTTCACCGGAAATACTTTCGCGTTTTATAAAATTGTTGTAAACGAGGGGTTTGGAAAAAGAAAAAAACCACATCTTAACGCTTTGTAGATTTGTTTGACAGTCTGTAGATGATTTTTGACCAGCACTCATTATCCATATTTTCAATATTATCCCGACTGCATGACCAGCACCCATTCAATATTATTTTGATTGGGCGCAATCGATGCTGGATTCCATCTAGAGAAGAGCCATCCGCCTGATTGGAGACGCGAACATCACGTTTAACATTGACAGCCTGGAGTATCGAAGAAAAATTGAAGATTTGTCTCTCTTCAATAAATACTTTCACGGGAAGGGTTCAAGTTTAAATCTGTTTAAAATCTATTTAAAATCTGTTTTTCCGTTAATCAGCTGCGACTTGGCACATTTGATTCCACCAAGAACGGTACATATCAGAAATACGCAATGAACTGTGGCTGCTCATCGTTTTGAGGTTCACCTCAGTATGCCTCGAACTTCACTGTTCAAGAACTCTTTCATTTGGAAAACTGCGTTTATGTGGAATGAACTTCCTGAGATCGTTTATCCAAATGGATTTAATCTCCAGTGATTCAAAGCCAATGCGAATAGTAACGCTCGCACAGGCACTCTTATTGGAGCGCTTCAAGAATTTTTCTGTAGTGCTTGTTGTTTTGTGCTTCAAAAAAGGCGAAATTATGCCTCAAATGGTTTGTATTACTCAGTATCATTTTTTAGTTAACTTTTCGGTTTGCCCTTCATTACACTTCAACGTTTTCTTTATTGATTAAGCTTCATTTATTTTCAGATTGTCAAAGTTACACCCAAAAGATAGTGAGATACAGATTATTTCAACTTTTATAATATACTTTAATTCAAAATATTATAGAGCAAAATATTATGTAGCTCTGAAAAGGATCAGATTATCAATGAAACGTAGGTAATTATAATGTTGAACTTTTTTGAGTCTAGATGCTCGTGAAAATAATTATCATTTGCAATCAAATTTGCTTCAGCAGAAATCCTCTGGGTATCTGGACAGCTTTTAGTTGACGTCGTTACGACTCTTTAATTCGAAACTACTCTAGAACACGTGCGTCGAGATCCATCGTAATTACAAATCCAAGCATGCCATGCTTTTCACTCCTTTGGGGTGTCTGTATTTTCTTTAGATGTGGATGCTGTTTCCGGCACTGTGATGGTCTAAACAACTCCGGAAGTACGTCACTCTCTGTTTACATCAATAATCATTTAAAACGCAGTTAAAGATAATATAATATATACGAGCGTGCGTTGGATTATTTTCGTAAGAGAAATAAGGTATTTGATTGTTCAATAAAAGTACTATTAACTAACGTAAGTTTAGCGTATGGGTGTTATATTGAGATTGAGTAGTAAATGTGTTATTGTTGGTGGAGTTTTACGAACTATTTACAATGTTTGATTACCACTAGTGAATTCAGAAAGTTAATGGTTGTGATATCTGGTATATTTTAGTAATGACAGTTGATTAAATATTGCGAGAATCATAAACAAACATCTAGTAAATCAAGTTCATCCGATGGGTCCTAACCTAAGTTTCATATTTGATGGAATCCGCCAATAATTGATAAAAATTCATAACGTATTCATAAAACATTTCATTGCTAGATTTACAGGAACGCAACACGTATTTCGCCATACATTGGTTCCTTCAGGCGTGTCTACGAAATTGTTTGTCAGATAGCAATCATAATTCTAAATAATATTAAATAAATTATTCATTTAAAATAAAATATACTTTCCGGCGTTTTGTCGAGTATCAAAAGAAAACTATAATATTCAGAATACTTGAATAATGTAGGATATTTCAATAATAGAAGTGAACTTTTAATCTAATCGCACCTCTCTATTTGATACAATACACAATTTTTGTGGTATAAAAACATGTTTATAACAATTTTTTTTCTAAGAATTACTCATACCTAGATCAAATTACATATTGTATTTTTTTACACAGGTACATTTCGCGACAAGCTTTCATATCCTATAAATTGTGTAATGTAACTAATTGATGTAACAAAATGTCCTCAACCATGGCATCCACTTTGTTTTGAAAAATATACGTTGCTTCTTTTATACTTACATCAAGTAGCGGTTGAAACTGTTGCTGTTTATGGCCCAGGGGATCTATTATTCATTCATGAACTCGAAAGGAAAATAGGCCAAGCATCATCGATTATCTTGCAACGAATAGCAATAACGACAGAAATAGTTATGTTACTTGGAACTATACCTACTTCACATAATTTTGATGAGATCATACATTGCCCTTATTTCAGTATGGAACTAAAATCTCTTCGGAACAAGCCGAGATATGTGTACATTCATCAGTCTCCTATCAAGGTTAATTTGCAAGTGATTGATCCACCTTCTTATTTTTCAGTGCGGTCAATGGACTTAACCCTCTATAGTACCATGTATATTCAAATATACATAATCTTGTAAGTTGCTTTGTAGCCTCTTATGGCGTTTGAACTGAAATAGGTCTTTGTATAATTAGTTATACATGTCTGTTCGTCGCCAATCGGCCATTGGCGTAGGGTTCGGAACTAAGTGAGACTTCTTC
>WOGP01006376.1:0-12420 GCA_015342065.1 Leptinotarsa undecemlineata | reverse complement strand
TCTTAATTTAAATTATAAATTTATTTTAACAGATGTTTGTTAGAATTTTTTACGGTTTAGTTTTCTAGGCAACAAAATCTAAATTGATTTCTGAAGTTATTTTGTTCATTCATACCTCATAAAAGATATTTAGTAAATCTGAAATTACTTTCTTATAATTCCTTCCGTTAGTTTGATTGCGTTGTAATTTTTCGTAAAGAGTAAATCAAAGTTCAACTGTTTGAAAAGTGCAGTGTAGTGCAACTGTGTGAAAGCCGGTGCTGCTCTCTCTTTAGGAGAAAGTTCCAAACTACGGAAATGTCAGAATTTGGGAAATAATTATATATTTCGCCCAATAGCTGTTGAAACTTTTAGTTTTTGGCTCTGAAGCTTTATCTTTCATCAAGAAATTGGGAAAAAGGTAACCGATGAAACCCACGTATCAAAAGCCACATCTTTCCTCATTCAAAAAATTATCATAACCATCCAAAGAGAAAATACGGCTTGGTTTTTCGGTACTTTTCATGATTTCAAAAAACTTGATGAAATTTACATGTTTCCTGAAAACCAACTTCATCAAGAAAAGAGAGGTAATAACAAACCACTTTATGGAATCAAAACAAAAGCAAATGAAAAAAATATCTTTTTTCAGCAAAATTGTGAAATTTGTGTCAAAGATTTTTCGAATTATTCAGTGATACATTCTTCAGTCAAAACCCTTGGGTTGAATGATTTGGAAAATATTGGTAACACCTGTTTCATGAACAGCTTAATCCGATCTTTATCAAATGAGAGATGGTTATTGGAATATTTGAAAAGAGGTGAATTCATGAAAGATATCAATACTAGTATTTCTAGGAAAGAAAGTTTTTGGCTTTCTACTACTCTAACTTGATACAAAAAATGTGGGAATCTTCCAAAGAAAGGAAGAAAGTAATCAATAAGTAACTTTATTCATGGATGTGTAGATCATGCAAAGAAGCAACTTTCAGACAAAAACTGGAAGAAAGCTTTCCTGAAACAGCTACTTTCATATAAACATTGAATTAAACGGAAGAAAAAAATCTTTCGAAACAAATACTTTCATATGAACACTGAATTATACAGAAGATACTTTTTTTACTCAGTTTGTATTCCAAACATTCGTTATGGAATAAAATCAGATATCATTCACAGGAGTTCTACAAATTGCACTTACATGGGACAGTCATCCTCACTGGTAGACACCGATGTTTTGCCGTAAGATACTTGCCTTGGGGCTCTTCAGTACCAATCTGGATAACATTATAGAAAATACACACAATTCATTCATGAATTACAATTTTCATGTCACGGAATAAGTTTGATCTACTTATGTCATCGATGACATCGTGATGACATTCATTCACCTATTTGATTAGATCCCAGCCAAGAGGAATCTTCAATTCAAATAGTATTTCTAGTATGGAGGGTGCTTTGATCAAAGCGTTTGCAGAAGTCATCGAGGAGTTGTGGTCGGAAGATTCATTTGATAGAATAGTATATACATTATCTCCAAAAAATCACATTCAAAGTTTTGCTCCTCAATTCATGGGTTATTCCGATCAACACGCCCAGACGTTATATTTCAGAAGGTTTACATGAAGACGTTATGATAATTAATGAGAAACTCAAACCAATTTTAACGGAGAATGACGAAAAATTGAGTGACAGCGGAAATGCACAAGAGTCATGGCTCACATATTTGAGGATCTCTCAGATCGTAGATAATTTCGTTGGTCCATTGAAATCCACGATGAAATGCACACACTGTGGACACTCATCAGTAACCTTTGATCTTTTCTGGGATTAATCTCTCTCCACACCATAAAGAACCCACCAATTAAGTTTGTGGCAATGCTTGGATTCGTTTACAAGAGAAGAAACTTTGGATGGAAATGAAAAACCGACGTGTTCGAAATGCAAGGAATATGCACAAAGTCCCTTTCAATTCATAAGTTTCCCCCTATTTTAGTAATTTATTTAAAAAGATCAACTCCAACGGAAAGACTTGGAGGTAAATTGAATGATGTCATCGAATAACCTCTAGAAGGATTGAATGTGAACAATTTTGCAGTAGAACATGTGGCTACTTGTTGTATAAGCTATATGCACTTTTATAAGCATAGTGGGACTACTTACAGAGAGCATTTACAACATACTGCAGACACCCGTATACTGGAGCGTGGCACAAATACAACGATTCACACGTGTCACCAATTTCACCAAAATCACTTGTGAGTGGAGAAGCATACGTCCTCTTTTATGAAAAAAATGGAACAACCTTCAAGATAACTGATGCAAAGTATCCTTTTGCAATTATTATTTATTTTTTGTTAAGTTCTTACATGTACCTGTTTCATCAAGCAGTAACATTATATGAATTGATTGAATTATGATGATGTTATTTTTGAGGAATCGGGATGGTCATGTTTTTGACTAAATTGATCTGAATTATTGTTTGTAATATTTACACTTCTTTTAGATACAAACTCTCTTTCAAAAATGAATTTTTCAAGAAGTTACCTTACACAGGGTTACAACAAATAAACTTTGCATTGCCTGAGACCTACTTTTATTGTATCAACAAAACCATTAAAAATAATTTACTTTCGGATAATTGAAACTTGGGAGATAATGAGAATCACGTGATTATTTTTTATCCCTATCAAAGTAAAAATTGATACCAAAGTCAAGTTTCTGATGAAACTATATTTGAAAGAATATCAATCTGTTGCGAACTTTCCTGGAACCATTGTATATTCTACTACCTGTGTAAAACTTGACCGAGTGACCATTAGAAAACCGGACTCACCGATTTTGGTAAAAATTTGTGTGTACTTTGACGAGTGGATTACGAATTCGAAAGAAAAAACTTCGTGCTCTCCCATATTTCCTAAGATTCCAAAGTACTGAAGGTTTTCAATCTTCCTTTGGCAACAATAGACTCTATAAAATCACTACTGTTCATTCACCACATCACTTACACATCCCATCACATTTTCCTTTACACTTCCTTACACTTCAGTTCGAAAATAAAAATTTTTTCTATAAAAAACTTGATTTAACAATGGATTCCTTCTCTGGTGACTTTCTTTTTGAAAATAATCTGTTTTGAAACCGGTTTTTCCGTTAACCAGCTGTCGCCCCAACGAACGACAACCCTCAAAAGTCAAAACGCGTGTAAGCTGAGGATTACCGAGGTTTTACATTTCAACATGCAACCCCAAGCACATTGTAAACTTGAATATGGAAATAAGCAGCTGTTGATTATTAAATTGAGTGTCAAAGTGATGTTGTGAATAAATATTTGAATGTAACTATAGTTTGTATTGTGCAAAAAAAAGGCTGCAAAAGAGCAATTTTCAAAAATTTGGAAGCTGTACCCATTCATTGCTATCGGTTTTGTAATCTTAACGTCAAAATACATGAGTAAACACAATATTCTTTTCAAAATTGGTTGAATAATACCGCATTATTATATTTTTCGATACTTTTTTGGTATTCTACTCAGAAACCTTACACATATCTTAAGGAATTCTACAAGGCTCGCTCCTGGGACAATTTCTCTAGGTAGTTTATGCAAATGACTTCATAATATATCTCAACATAAATAACAACTTCAATATACATATGGTGTGTTATGTCGATGATACTAATATACTAGTAGCTGAAAACTATCTGAATGCATTGAAAATTGTAGCTGAAAATACTCTGGAATATGTGCTGAGGTGGTCAAAAAATAATAATCTGAATTTAAATACATCAAAGACTAATGCTACGGTAATCACTCTGCGTGGGCACAATCTAAACTTCAGACATTTTTATGGTACTCCCAGTGAAATAGAAATGTCGGTTAAAATGCTGGGTATACTTTTGACGCAAACTTAATCTGGACCCCACATATTGACAATCTATGCACACAACAGAGAAAATCGTACTACTCTTTGAGGTTTATAGCAAATCATTGCAGTGAAGAGATGCTGCTGATCCTGTATCATGCTAATTTCTACTCCCACCTGAAATATGGCATTTTAAACTGGGGAAATTGCTCCTCTGTGAATATACTTCTTACTCTACAGAAATATGCCATACGAATACTGGCAAAACTAGACTCTAGAAATTCATGCAGATATTTTTTTAAAGAATTAAACATTTTAACAGTGACAGGGACCTATATCTTAGAAGCTCATTTGTATCATTGTGTACAACCTAATTTATTGAAATAAACTGGTATTATTATCAAGTTACAATCAATCATAATCGCTTCACTTACCATCGTATTCGTACTTCCCGAACTGGTTCTGTGGTTCCCCCTGCCCGGAGCAGGCGAAGCCGTCTGACTAGAAATTTTGTTCTCTGCGGGTCCCCCGCCGTTTTTCACGCTGATCTCCAGGTAGCAGTGCGACTCCAGATGGCTCTGCGCTCGCTTCTCCTCGTTCACTATCCTCCTAGCCGCCCGAAAAATCTTATAGTACACGAGCATCATCACAGTCAACGGTATATAAAAGCTGCACATAGTCGCGTACAGTTGGTAACCAAAGTCCTGCGAAACCAAACAAACATTGAACTTCTTTTCCCCGTTCTCCCCGATCTCCATGTGTTCGTTACCGAGGATCAGGAGTGGCGGGAGAGAAATACACGCCGCGAAGCACCACACTAGGATAACCCAGAGGATCATCCGC
This sequence comes from Leptinotarsa undecemlineata, assembly GCA_015342065.1. Classification (NCBI taxonomy): domain Eukaryota; kingdom Metazoa; phylum Arthropoda; class Insecta; order Coleoptera; family Chrysomelidae; genus Leptinotarsa; species Leptinotarsa undecemlineata. Next base: position 7,738 of record WOGP01006376.1, on the reverse strand, counting down.
TTGGGGGTCCTTTTGACTCCGTACTCCAAAGGCTTTGTTATCGCGTAGTATCGGTCCACGCTGATCATGCACAAGTTCAGGATGGACGCAGTGCAGCTGAGTACGTCGAAACTGACCCACAGGTTGCACATGATCTCCCCGAAGATCCATTTGCCATTGATCTCGTAGAAGACCGCCATGGGCATTACCAGGATGGCCACACAGAGATCGCTCACCGCTAGGCTGACCAGGAGGTAGTTGCAGGGCCGCCTCAGCTTTCGCACTAAACACACTGCGACGCACACGAGGATGTTTCCTACGATGGTCCCGAGGATGATGGTGACGAGGATGAAAGAGATAACGATTTGCTCGATCTGGTTGTATCCTGTGAAGTACTCGTTGGTGGAGTTGACGGTTTCGTTGACTATGCTGGGATTGATAGTGGTCGCCATACGAATATTGTCTTGTTTCTCTAGCGTGGAGGATCCTTCACGCCATCGTTGAATATTCATGAATATTTGCCATTATCGAAATCCTTCCGGATGTTTTATTCATGGAAATTCTTCGAATTAATTTTCGAACTTGAGGCGGATCATTAGGTTCGGGGAACGATGGTTTCGAATATGAATTTTTAATACATTTCGTCGGTGAATGATCCCTCCTGACTCTGACGTTACGTGATTTATTGTGCTGATATCTCGGGAGCCATACTTTTGGAATCGGTGTCAAGCCTGAAAGAAATTCAATTCGTTAATGAAATCATCGTGAATGACAGGAAGGGGTTTGAAGGGTATTGTTGATTCGAGTTTGTGTTTTTATAGACAGAAACGCGTACAGAAAAAGTACTATCGTTTGGAATATAATATACCAACTGCTTCATTGATTTTGATTCCGATAAAATAATAATAATAAAAATATTTATTCTCATAGGAAAGGAGAATACAGAACAATGTAGTGAGAAGATGAAGGTGAATTAATGAGTATTCGATGAGTGTTTCTCACACTTGTTTCGAGAAAATACAATGCAATAAAACTTATGAATAATAAACATATTAACAAATCCGTAAATATGATAAATCCAATGAGTATCAGACTTGTCCAAACTTCAAAATAAATATTTACATATCATTCGCACACACATATATAAATGTGTAACTATAATTTAATACAATGGTTGATGCGTGTGAGTGGTATATTATTTCCAATACCAATTGGAACAGCACAGATAAGGAAATTCCCGTCTGAACATAGGCGTCGGCATATTATTTTTTAGTGGTAGTTTTTCAGTAACTTATTCTCACAATCATAGCAATTTATCACCTGATGAAAAAGTTATATCTCAACTGAATTTTTGAACCATGTGAAAACTTTTAAATTTAAGGTAATTGATTTCCGAATCGAAAACCCTAAAATACAAAGAAAACACAAATAATCACACCGAATTCTCGTCAAGTATATATTTACAAAATAATAGAGGCCAGCAAACTTGCAAGAAAAATCAAAATTCTTTTTCGCTATATTCGGATGAGGTAGAATCATCATCGGGTTGAATAACGTTCAGATTTATGAAACTTTGCACATAATATTTGTTCTATTCTTCTATAACGTGGGCCACACAATTCTTCCACACATCACTATTACCTTTTTCATTCACCACTCGCCTTATATTGTCAAGCACTACAATATTCAAAGTCGGTGCCTGATTACATTTCTGCAAGCTTTCTTTCATTTGGCACAAACCATTTCAATTGAATTGAACACACTATAGTATGGAGGCAAACGTAGGAGAATATGACTATGTTTCACACATCGAATCAATAATATACTCTTTTTTGAAATTACGTTGTTTTCTGCTTTTTTTGTGTTTGAAGCGTTATCCATAACAATAGCCGAGTTTGGAGGAATGTTTGGGAACTGAACCAGGTTTCGAATAAAGCCGCAGTCATATCTTCGAGGTAATCAGCAGACGAATTTTTTATATTTTTGGCCGACAGAAGCAAAGCGTTAGGTGCAAAACCACTTTCATTTCCGGCATGCAAAATTATAACACGTTTTCCACTTGAAGAAGGTGTGTTCAAAGCACAATACTTGGTTTCGTCTACCCAACAGTTATTTGACAACATCATGGGTGTCAAACCAAGTTTCGTTGAGGTAGATTATATGTCTGCTGGATTCTCGGTAGCTTTTCATTCGCCTCAAATATTCTTGTCGGAGTTGAACAATGCGTGTCGATTCCATTATGACCATCTGATATTAAATTTTTTATATTTAAAACCATAAAACACCTCGTAGAGTTTCTAGAGATTTGTAATTGTAATCGGTATAATTTGCTTCTCCTGAAGATGCTAACCTTGTTTGCAAAACGCGCGTCGAGTGCAAAAATATCAGTTTGGTGTAAGGGTAATTGATCTCTAGAAAAAGTTTTCAAAAATTGGTTTGCAAAACCACTAACTACCTAACCTAACCCCATGAACACACGGCACTGATAAAGAAATATTATGAAATGTACAAAAAATCAGTATTCAGCCAGTCCAGATAGCTAAGCCTTTATTCCACAACTACGTGGAATAAAGGCTTAGCTATCTGAGGGACTAGGGGCCACAGGCAAGAAATGTGTATGACTGTAATCTTATTTTTTGCTGTTCCAATTGGGAATGGATATACTATATAATATTGTTTGTATGACATTTAAATGATACAAATGTAACAAGCGGTGTGTTAGAATTATAATAAATGAATAAGGTGGAATGGACGATCATGATGTATTAATATATAGTGTGTCCGCAAAGTATGAAATAAATTCGGTATTTCCAAAATTAAAACTCGTTACACAAAACCTGAAACACGTCTATTTTCAATTTTGATATTCCACACTTTACACAAAAATTTCATTGTACAGGGTGATCCATATTATTCTGATAACGTCATCGGTGGGTTTTTGAAAGGCAATACCCTGTATTTGGTATCAGTAATGAGCTGATTCCGAAATGGTATCATACTTCGGGGTTTAGGGACAGAATTTGAAAGATGTGCGCTTAGAAAATAAATTTTATTGATATCTAATTAAAGTAGAAATTAATTAAATATTTTATATTTTTTGCTAATGAATAATTTCACAAAGGGAAAGTTATCCAGTAATCAATATATGACTTTATTTTAAATGTTCCAACAGTAGTCTTTGTTTTAGTTGACAGTAACCGTGCTAACAAGTATTTGTTATTCTGAATTTCACTTGTTCGGACTTCCATTGTCTAATATATAAAATGATTTGAAATCCCTGAGACACCTAAAAGAGAAGAATTAAAAAATGAATAGCTAAAAATGAAAATTATATTAAGCAAAAACCGGAAATGAAATAGCAGTAAAATAAAATAAAAGTAAAAATAGAACAATTGAACAGAAATTAAATAAAAATGAAGACATGAAAAAAGAAAATGAAAAAAATAAATAAATATTATTTTTATGTCATTGTTTTTATTTAATTTTTGTTCAATTGTTATATTTTCACTTGTATTTTATTTCACTATTATTTCATTTCAGGTTTTTGCTTGATATAATTTTTATTTTCAGCTATTCATTTTTGATTCTTCTCTTTTAGGTGTTGCAGGGATTTCAAATCATTTAATATATTAGACAATGGAAGTCCGAACTAGTGAAATCCATCATGAAACATTGTCAATCACCTTCAAACAAATATTTCTTATCCATTTCAGAAAACTAGGCGGCTAGTTTTTTGTTATAGTGAAATGTCATTATTTCTTTCAGTAACTCTTAAATATGACAGTAGTTGTATTAATTCGTGAATTTTCTGTAGTATTGCTTCGAATCAATTTGAAGTAGTAATGAACTTGAGTGTGAAGCAAAGAATTGAAATACTTATGATGATTGGCTATGGAGACTGATCGCGAACTCAGATCAATAATGTTCGTTATTGTTTCAAGCTTATTCAAAAAAAAATAATTACAACTTTTCACTTCGATGTTCTTAGAAAGCGTGGTCTTTAGCTTTTTGAACTATGTTTATTTTACTACCCGTTCTTCAGCCAAGACACTATTTTTCCTTTTATCGGCATAAGGTATGACCTGTTCGGAACAGTTGTTGCTTATCCATCATCCGATTAATTTTTCACTTTGTTTCAGAGTTTCACAGTAATTTGAAACAATTTGTTCCAAGTCATTTCCTCGAACGGTGGTAATTGAGTTAAGCTAGAACACAAGTTGGCGTTGCAATATCATTAATTTCAATAAGGCACAGCGAACATGAGTTCAATGTTACGATATGATGAATTTCATTTCTTCCATTAAAACCTTCATGAATCATTTCGAATGAATTTTACGATTTGAATTCAATATATCGAAAACTTTTGATCTTTCATCACTTGAAAATTCTTCTCTACAATGTTGAGGTATTTATTTTTAAGTTCCTATATGAAGCTATTTTTTGTTTAATTCGAACATGAATCAATATTTTTTTGTGTTTTCTTTAAAGCATTCAACTATCGATTGTCCCAATCAAAGAACACCAGTGAAATGATTGTGGCGTACCTCTGGGTTCAGTTCTCGGACCTATATGTTTCACAATTCATTATAAGGATATGAAAAAAAGTGTTACTCTATTTGATAGATTTTGGAAGGAAACAAGTTTGAATACATGTTTTTCAATGGAACGATCTAGTAACAGCAAACCATTGTTCAACAGAAATCGTGAGCAAGCTATCGCCTCTAAAAATCACCCTTACCGGCAGTGCCGAATATCGAACCTTGTTTATTAATGCCCCCCATAGCTGTAAACTTAGGATAAATGAAAGCAAAAACTTAATGATCAGAGAATTAGGAATAAACTGCTTGCCAATCCCAACAGGTCTAGATCCTTCTGGTCAGTAGCTAAAGCTGTTGATCAGAACTTCACAATTCCACCACCATCGTGGATACTAACCCAAAGACGATTGTGGATAGTAACAATTGAAACGTCGTGACGTAACTTGGTTTGGAATCTTTTAATTTATATTTTCCATTTTTCGTTCCGGATGTTATACTGTTAGAATTGTAGAACTCTCTAGGAGACAAATAAATTGTGATTTTATGACTCATCAAGTGGATTGCATTTGAGAAACCAAATTAATTTTTGTGGTGTATGTAATAAACAATGTTTTCAGAGTACGGATATATAAAAGCAGACAGCAAAATACACAACTGAATCAAACCTTTGTGAACTCGACCGGTTTATATTTGCCTTGTTTGAATTCGTACAGGTTGCAGAAATGTTCGTGGAAAAAGCAATCAGTTTAATTCACGAACACAGAAACAAATTCATTGAACTCACAACATATTTGTTGATCAAACAATATCAAGTTAGCAATTTTCACATCAAAGCTTAAAATGGATTCTCCCAACGATAATGGCTGTAACATATACCTACCATAATATGTGAAGTTTTTGACAAGTTCCACGAAACTACATAGGATTTTTGGGAATGAAAAGTTGCGGATTTCTACTTCCCCATCTTTAACAAAAAATATGGAAATCTTGATTCCAAATTCAACTCTTTGCAAAGACAATGCAAAGAAGTAATCCACAGACACACACTGTTAGTTACTTACCACATAATCTACAGATTTTTGATGTTGATTGTTTCCTTCCATACTTCAGAATATTCTCACATAGCCTATCAATTCAATTAAGATTCCTATGGCTGAGACTGAATCAAATGAGCGTACTGTCATCGATGACATGAGTAGATTTAACTCATTCGTTACATGAATTCTTCATTTTATGTATGCATTTTATGCTTCATCTATGATGTTATCCAGATTGATGCTGAAGAGGTAATGAGGTAAATGTCTTGGTCAACATCCGATGTATGCCATTGGGGATGACAATGTTGTATGTAAGAGAAGCTTTACCTCTTTCAAATACTATATTGATATATAATTAGATGTTTATTGAAAACTTCTATTTATGATTCAAAGACATTCTTCTCGAATATACTTCTCCATCGTTACCTACAATGATAATTTTCACACTATGAACTCCTTCAAGATTCGTTTCAGCTTCTTTATTTGAACTAGACTTCATCACAATGAATTCTATATAAATTGTAGGACTTGATTACTGAATTTGAATCAATTGAATTTTAATCAATGAGAACTATTTCTAGGTTAATACGTGGATGAGAAATAAGGTTGAGGAATAACTTCATGTCGCACATTCAATATGAAATTTGAATGTTTCCATCCAGTCCAGTGGGTTTTCTCTGTCTTTGATTTTGATATATACTCGTAATTCATATAATTGATTCTCTTCAGTTCAAAATTTCTTTTGTGTTCTGTGTCAACTGAAGAAGCTACTGTATGATGAAACGCATCCCAAATAAAGTGTGAAAATAGTTAACTGATTTTCACGGATAAAGTCATTAATTTTCAGTAACCGGTCATTGAATTCAAAACTAACTTATCTGAATATTCTCGTAGAGGAAGAAAAATGGAATTATATTCACATCCGTGCCGCAAATCCTACGAAATGAAATCGAAAATATATTTCAGGATTCTCGTTTTTGTGATACAAATTCGAAGTAACCATTTTCCATGAGAAGTAGGTTCGACAGAGGTCTGTCATAAGATATAAAATTGATATTGAAATATGATTCCCAAAAAATACAAAGCGGTTATCGCAACATAAAAGAAAAATATATGTATCGAATTTTCGCATTCAACTTTATATTAGAGGAGTAAATATATTGAGTTCGCATGAAAAACTTTCTGATTGTAAAAAAACGAAGATTTTGTTTTCCAATTTCTTTTTATATATTTTTTTTGCTATCGGAAACAATCAAAAGCACGTTTATAAAAAAAGTATTTTTTTTTCGATGAAATCCTAAATAATCAAATTTTTACCTACTAATCCGCAACATTTGAAAAGTGGCTCAAATATGAACCACCTAGAGGATGTAATAGCCGCGTACAACATAATGTGTACACTATATGAACCAACCCTAGTGACATCCTCCTCGAGTACGTGCACTGATAATTTTCTCATAACCAAAATGGCGGATTAGGAGGTGAATATCGAGGATATCCATTTATCAGATCACTATGGACAAATAATTAAATTCCCAACAAAAAATACCACAAATAACTCCAATGTTTCAAGTTCTTATTACTTAAGTTTCTCAGAGAACAATATCTCAGATTTTGAAATACTACTGGGAAATGAAAACTGGCGGAATGTTTACAAGGAAACATGTCCTGACGAAGCATATAATAGATTTCATGAAATATTTCAATATTACATGAGGTATATTCTCCATTGAAAGAGACAAAAACAACAAAGAAAGTCAACTCTAACCTCCTTACCCCCGAACTCTATAACTTCATGAACAAGGTTTCTCTATATTCAGAATGCGCGAGAGTTAACGAAAATTTCAAGGATATATGTCGCCAAATAACTAAAACATACAGGGATAAACTGAAGTAGAATAATCAAAGATGCATTGAGCATAAGATAAATAGTTCTCACAATAAATCAAAAATAATGTGGCAAACTATAATTAATATCCAGGAAAAAAAAATATAAGCTCAAAGATATTTTAATTTTTAGTGGAGAACATTTGGTGTCATGGATTGACATGGCTAACAAATTTAATGCTCATTTCACGAAAGTGGAAGAACAAAAAAATATAACCCCTTCAATACAAATGAGATTCCTCTTGGCTGGGATTGAAACAAATAGATGAATGTATGTCATTACGATGTCATCGATGA
>WOGP01006375.1:0-12420 GCA_015342065.1 Leptinotarsa undecemlineata | reverse complement strand
CTCCTTTCCGAAAGACGGTGAAAGAATGTGGAAAAAAGTTACAAAAATCTCATACTATCCACCACATAATAAGAATAAAAAACAATTTGGTGATTTCCAACAATGATTCAAAAAACAATAAGAAAAAATTGTTTCAATACATTTATGGAACAAAGAGTGCACATTATTATTTCTCGCTTAGGGGCCAGGCCTCTTCAGAAATTGTTTGTTTATCGACTAAAACCGGAAATTTGCCTGTCTTTGACCATGACCGTGCCCAATAAATATTTATTATGATAACAAAGGTGACTAATATATGTATAATGGCATAAGATTTCCAAATTGAAATACGAAATTATATTTTTAATGGCCCTCTAAATTTATTTTTGATTATTCTTACCAAATTAAGAATATAACTTTGATATTCAACAAATACATTATTAATGAGAAGGAAAGTTACTGTTTCTAATAATGGTGTGAAGCTTTAAAAATATGTTTCGGCAAATCTCATTTTTAAATCTAGCGATTATCTATTAAAAAAATCACTGTTCAACGCCGGACAAGCTTTTAATAAAATTCCAAATACTTAATTGTTTGTGAAAACAAAGTGATATGCATAACTTACAGATAATTAATGCCAAAGTGTTCAGACTAATTTCTGCTAGGTAGAATTGGAACCTCTGGCGTAACGAATCTAAACAATTTTCCTTACAAAAGCACTTCAAGCAGCGGAGTAATAAATCATTTTGAAATAAATGTTCCATAAGCGTACATAATTCTAAACATTCAATGTTGTGTGATTTAATGTAACAAATCTCGAACGATTTTTTTATTACACGCTTTATATTAGCTTCATCTGTATGTATGTATATTTGTTAGTAACTCTCTTTTTCATTCCATATCGGGATCTGTATTTGACAGAATTATCGACAGTGTTGCTTGACCTATTGAGGGATAGATGTCGCTGTATGTAACGTCCTTGATATATCGACATTATTGCTTGATCTATTCGCGGACATGTATTTCTTCATTTGAAAAAAGTATTTTTTTCATTAACACTCGCGCCGGCTGCCTTATTTGTAACCCTTCTTTGCACGCCTGCTGCCTTGCGCTTGGTAACTGTTTTTCAGACTCCCTCTCCGAAATCGAAAAATATCAATGGTCATTTTCTAAACAATATACGACTGATTGGGCCCAAAGTTCAGATAAAATAAATATAGTTCAAAAGACTAAAAAACACGTTATTATAGCATACGGAACTAAAAAATGAAAATAAATATAGTTTAAAAAACTAAAAAACACTCGTTTAAAGTTAAAGAACATCGAACTAAAAACTTACAAATTATTTTTTATAAAATGATTTTAACGTACAATAACGTACGAAAACACTACTATTATTGTGCAAAAAGCGTGGGCGCTTTCTGCCATATTTTTCATATCAAGCGCCGTTCGCTTTTTTTTATAATACTAGTATTTTTCGTTCGTTATTGTTTTAAGCTTATTTGAAAACAATTTTTCAACTTTTTAGTTCGATGTTCTTTAAAAGCGTGTTTTTTAAACTATATTATAGTTGTAGATTTGTATAAGGAGAGTAACAAACATATGTATAACTCGCATTGATAATTAATAATTGTTTTATTCAACCAAAACCATGTTTAGAAAGAAAAACTGTGCCCGTTGATGAAAACTAGAAACTTCCAATTAGAAAAACAGTACATTAATTTTATTCAAGAAGAAATATCCCTCGATAAAATAATGGGATCCTTGAGTACTCGTATGTCTCCGATGATAAAAGACAGAATAAATATAGTTTAAAAAACAAAAAAACACGCTTTTAAAGAACATCGAACTGAAAAAATATTCTTTTTTAAACAAGCTTAAAACAATAATTATCGAAAAATACTAGTTATATGGTGAAACAAGCCTGAGCGCAAGATATAAAAAAAATATGGCACAAAGTGCCCACGCTTTTGTCACAATAATACTAGTATTTTTCGATCGTTATTGTTTTAAGCTTATTTAAAAAAATAATTTTAACTTTTCAGTTCGATGTTCTTTAATGGCGTGTTTTTCAAACTATATATTTTACTTTTAAGTTTCATATGTTTGTTATGTTACAAAAGCGTATTTTTTAGTTTTTTAAACTATATATATATCATTTTGATTTTCTTTTGAACAACCTATCAAGGAGGTTACGTACAGCGCCATCTGCCCGCGAAAAGATCAAACAATAATGCCGATAATTCTGCCAATACAGATCCCGAGCTTGAGAGTTACAAACAAACATACATACAAACAAGCATGCATACATACATACATACAGGTGAAGCTACTATAAAGCGTGTAATAACAAAAATGGGAAACTTTAAACGGAATGAATTTCAGCTGGGAATAACACAACGGAAAATAATGACATCATCAATGGAGAAGAGAGTTTCGACGTGAGAATATAAAGATGTACTATCTGGACAAAACTTGGCTTATAGTTTGAAAGATGTAGCAAGACAGACAGACAAAAACGTCCCAAGTTCACGTCAAGCATTTCAAAAAAACTGGTCTACCAAATCGAAGTCGCCTTCAGGAAAGGAAAAGCGACTGATTATTACATTGAAAGTGTTGGTTTTGTTGACGGCGCTTTATCGATGTTTAAGTCAAAGCATTCTGGCTGTTACCATGTTACCACGATGTGTTTGAAGAATATTTTGAGACCTCGGTGAACATTCAACGTTATTATTGTATTTTTTTAAACGCTCTTAAAGTTAAGTTAACCTCTTTTCTCATCGAGATAAGATTTCTCATCAACAACTTTGCTTATATCAGAACTCGGTTTAAAAAATTCCTGTTGAAAATGTTGAATAAAGAACTTGTGAAAAATAATTAATTCACATGAGTCACTTTGTACGATCATGATGCATTTGAAAGTTAATGTAGCAGCAAACTTCAAATAGGTATTAACTACATAAGAAACTATTATAATTGCCGAAATGTACCTGATAAAAGTAGTTTCAAAAAAGCTCTGTCTTTCATTGTTTGAATGAAAAATACATAAGGTTTTTTTTGTACTAATAGAAACAACGAGGTCGGCAGAGAACAGAACAAAGTTCAGTACTTGATTTTGTACTCATCATTTCGCTTTCAGTTGTTCTACATTTCCCAATCCACTCGCATGGGTTCTATAGCTTTTTTCGTATCAGAAATCAGAATTAATATAATTAGTACCCTTTTACTTGCAACAAGCTTTTGAATCACTACTCAGAACTCATATAATGTACTTCTTCATTGCAGCAGTATCACTGTTTAATATTGCATCATCCTTAGTTCTTGTTTAAGACGAGAAGATATATAGTCATTCTCAGAACTGACTCTTTCAAGCAACAAACGTTTTTTGTAATCCAGCGTGTTAATTACATTGCATTTGATTATAAAAATTTGTCTTCAATTTTAGCTTTCACGTTGCGTACACTAGTAGCAAAGATTAATACCATCTCTAGCTTTTGACTTTTTTCCAAATTTATAAATTCAGTTTGAATTGAAAGGGGTATATTTGTAGCAGACATTAATTCCACTTTGTGTTTTAAAGTTATTTCTTTCTATAGAAAAAACTTTTTTTAAATTGATTGCTTCTTCCTTTCTTTGGAAAGTTCCACATTTTCTTGTATGAATGTGGAGAAGTGAAAAGCCAAAACTTTTCTTTACCAAAAATGAATTCAATTTGAAACAATAAAAATATGAATAATTTCTATTTCCAATACTGAAATTGTTACTAAACTTTGAATACTTGTTATATAGGTATCTTCATCACATTCGTATTGCTTAATTTTTATAGTATTGCATCATCCAACTCAAAATAATTGGTCTTGTCTTATACCTGGCGAAATTTATAATGTGGTTGACTTTTTTTATTGTTGACTATTTTCGAATTAATGATTTTGTTCAGGCAACATGTTCTTAGGTCTCCAAAATAAAATAGTATTCACCATCAGTAGACACGAGAATCTGATTCTGCATAAACATGTTTTTCACTCATTTGTTATTGTAACATATTTTTCAGAATCAAGCACTTTTTCTTCTTTTGCATATAGTCAACGATACAGAAAATAGTGTACCTGTATTGTTTATTCAGACTATTGTTATGTATCTGAATAAAACGACGATTTCTAGATTTCAGATACATAAGAACTATAATATATTTCTCCAAAAATATAGATTTTTATTAAATGAGTAATCAAAGAAATTGTACTTCCAAAATGGCTTTCTACAAAAAGCCTAAAACGGTTACGAAAAAATATAATTGGATTAATTTAAAAGTGCACTTCGTAGAGATGCTATAACAGAGTAATATCAATTGAATTCTAAATAAAACCAGAATTAATAAGGTTTTCAAAATACGTTTATGAGGGGAAACCTGATTTAGTATTTTTATTAACTCAAAAGACAAGGGATGAACCTTAAATGGTTAATTGAAAGACCATTGAGTGAACCTATTTGAAAACCTCAGGATTTCATGAGAATATATTTAATATATTTTCAGATTCATAATATTCCACAATCTGAAAATCTGCCTAAGATAAACTGCCGTACCTATATACACTTTTGAAAAATTAGTAAGTTTACTTAGGTAGTACTTATATCCCTTTGTGTTAAAGTGGATGTTGATCTCTATTATAGATTTTTTTGTATTTTTTTTTGTCAACAGTCAAGTTACTGTTCAGATGTCAGAACCAGTTACAAAATTAACTGGTTGCTAGAAAAAAATGTAAATGCAAGTAACTGATTAAATGGATTATTTTATACATAAGATTTTCCGAAGAAAATTTTTCACAAAATCGTGCCAATCATATGTCTATTTAACTTGTGAGATAACAGTAGATATTATTGTGATTTTTTTCTGTGGTATTCACTAATATTCCTATATTGCGGCTTAATATTTTTAAATAATTTGTTGTGGCAACTTTTTCTTTGTATAATTTTTGGAAAATGGTTGTGGTTTACCCAGAATGTAATTTAATTTGGGCGGTCCTACAATTCATCTCTAAAGATCCCACTCTAACTTCTTACGACTTGTCGGAGGTTTTATTTTTAGAGTGCACAAACTCTAAATTGCTCCTGAAAATGTAATATAGTGCCAAAATTATTTGATTTTGCTGTAATCACTTGACCTTGATCTTTATATTAATAGAAATGCAATTGTCATTTGTGAAAAATAAAAACAGGCGAATAGAATGATAATATAACAAGCATAGGTACAATTCAGTTTTCAGTTGACTCTTATTGATACAAAAAAAGCACATATAATTGTCATCAGAGTGAAAACTATGTTTTATTCGGATTTTCAACCTTAGTTTACCCGGTAACATTTCTATTCAACCGAATCGTTCTTTAGCTTTATTTACAAAACAAAAACAATGTTCCAAACAGCAATGTCAATGCTATCAAGACGCGAGGTTACGTTCTACATAGGTACATAATAGTCAAAATTAAATAACTCACCGTCGGAAATAATATGTATAGGTATATCACAGGATTTTTTCAAACACAACAGCGATCAGTGGCAGCCAGCAATTCGATGTAAACTCTCCAGCGACACAGCTCAGCTGATCGCCTAGATTTTGCAGGTCGTTCGTCAGCTGTGAAATGTTTTGTTTGACGCGACCAGCTGGCTCGTGAAACGCCTGCGCATTGAGCGTTGCTTTGTTCGAACTGTTCTTTCTGTACTTCTGTTCGATACACGTACGGTGTTGCCAACTTATGAGCAAACGAATATTTCGGGATAGTCAGGATCGTCATTAGGGTATGGGTTCTAATTACAATTGCATTCGTTTTTTCTTCCCTTTAAATGTTCTAGGTTATACACGAACATGTTCAACTCGAAGTGAAGCAAAAAAGTGGAACAATCTCCTAATGACTTTTTTATTAACATTTTATGGCTCCTGGCCACGTACGTACAGGGGTATACATAAATATCCAAAGTCAATTTAAAAAACTGTTTTTGCCAGTGAGGAATTCAGATAAAAATTATACTAATTTTTGTTTTCTGGCATATCTACTAGTATTTACAGGTATCATATCTATGATTGTGGTTCAGAAAGCCGCAAAATATGTTTTGCTTTGTTGGAAGAATCCCTTTTCTCAGAAAAGTGTTCATGAAAAGAGAATATAAAATTATCGTAGTTAACTGCTCTTTATTCAACTAAGCCTAGAATTTGCAACTATAAGGCCTTTCTTCGATTTGATATTCAAAATTCACTTCAACTACGATGCCTGGCAACGCCGTCTTCATGAATAGGACCGCTGTAAAATCGTGCGGTAGGAAAATTTCTAGAAGAGATATAAATGAAGAGATACATCAGGTAGGTACATATACTTCAATGGAAAAATATTTAAATCGCTATATATAGGTATTTCACGACAACATATACATTTCTTTAAACAATACAATTTATGGCCATGCCATCGACGTTTTCCTTCTGCAATTAAACATAGGTAGGTACCTTATTTCTAGGATAAATAACTTGACCAAGAACTTGATTCAATTTCCATGTAAGATGTTGGTATAAGTTTTTCATATTTCTGTTAACGAGTAAATCTGTTAATAATTTCTCAGTTCCTGTGTAACTTCAGACACGTTTATCTCTTTGTTTCGTTTTGTGTTATCTCTATTTACCTACTCCTTACAAATTATTAACATGAGTGAGTGTGTTTATCAGTACAATTTTTCCCTAAATATTCACCTCACTTTTCACACATTTACATTTTTTTTTAATATAACTTAGTTTTTACAGGATTTGTCATGAAAGACTGAAAAAAAAGTTCTATAAATATGCGCCTACACCCTTAATACAATTCCCACAGTTATTCATGCTGTATATAGTCTAGTTCACTAATTAAAATTCGTGTTCAACAAAAATAAAACTCCTAAAAATATAATCATTGGATTATTCAAAATAGATTTCGATGATTTTACAGCACACAAAAATTTGCCTTTGTTATTAAGAAGAAATTAAGACGAAAAAAGAAGACATCTGGTTTACCCTGAATGTAATTCAATTTGGCCAGTCCTACAATTAATCTTTTGAGATTCCACTCTTACCTACTTGTTACGACTTGTCGGAAGTTTTATTTTTAGAATACACAATGGCAAAATTATTTGATTTGGGATAATCAATTGACCTTGATCTTTATATCAATAGAAATGCAACTGCCATTTGTGATAATTGAAAAAATAAAATCGGGCAAGTACAATAAAATACCAAGCGTAGGTACAATTCAGTTTCTATTGAAAATTTTGAATTTGACGGTGCTTCTTACAAAAGAAAACATTTGTTATTGTCATCAGGGTGAAAACCTATGTTTTATTCGGATTTTCAACCGTTGCTTACTCGACATTTCCGTTCAACTGAATAGTTCGTTTACTTCATTTATAAAACAAAAACAATCCTCCAACCAGCAATTTCAATGTCAACAATACTCAAGAAATAAAAAGAAGGCTCAGAAAAAAAATAAAATTCACAAAAAAACAACAACAACACAAAATATGTTGTTAAAACATCAGTGGTTGTGATGATGAAAAACGGTTACCTCACGATTTTTGCGCAGGTTTTTGTTGCATTTATTTACTTGCCGCTGAAATAAATTTCAACCTTGGTTTTAATGAAATAGATAATTTTAAATAATGACAAGATGTACATTTCAATGGGTTAAGTAACACTAATTTATATTAATAGAAGTACACACACATGAGGAATATTTTTACATACATTTCGCGTATGAACATTCACTTCGATCTCAGGCGTAGACAAAATCTATTTTATGTCAACCACCTTCAAACAAAATCTATTTAGTTTTGAGTTATTATAACGGGGTTACGTCTGAGTTTTAACTCTGCCACCATTGACAATACCCTTTTCTCGTTTGTTTAAAATAGTATACAAAAAGATGGTGCTTTCTAAGTAAAGTTAAATTCCAAATTCGTAGTATAAACACCTCGTCTGCCTAACCCATCCTTACGTTTTGAGTTGTTTATTGTATGTAAAATTTCAGTAAACAGAAAGGCCACACGTGCACCCTGGGTACTCCTTGTGAGGGCTGACATTAGATACTGAAACATCCCCCAAGCCGATTAGTAAATGTGGCAGGGCTCCCTAAATAACAGAAAGGGATTGTCGAGCAAAATCAATATTTAACGTGAAATTTATTTGTGTGTGAACATTGCGATTGTTAGGTTGAAATAAATGGAAAAGATCAAATAAAAATACTTTTTCAGGAGAGCCAGATATAGATTTTCTGAAGAAAAATATTAGAATATAGAGAATTCGGAAAAATATATTTATTCAAACACTGAACATATATGATAATAATAAAAATGGTAATAATGAAAAAATATTATTAAACTCGATGTTTGCGCAGGTTTTCGAAATATGCATACCTCAAATATGCATATCGCACACGAAAATCTTGATATTTTTCAGTAACTTTACATTGACAAGTAGAATCAGAACTTCCATATTGCAGAATGAATCTAATAAAATTACTTTATTCCAGTGTTGACGCAAATTCAAAAAATTGTCGTCTCGTCCTTTGTCTTGTCTTCTAATTTTTTGTAAATCCCAAACCCATCGCTTTTCATCGTCTTACCTTTTGAAGTTTCCCAATAGTGTACACTAAGTTTTAAAAGCTACTGTCATAATTATTTTTGTAGGTACGTGCACATAAGTTCATATGAAATTACAATAAACTTTAGAAAGTCTGGAATGTTTGACTATGTTATTTTTTTATATATAAACTTTCATCTATATTAAATATCACTGACACCAATTTTTTGCTGTTTTTTGTTTTCATTTGAAACAGGGTTATAAAGTATATGGCATGTTTCATGAGAAAAAAAATTGTATTTTTGTAAAAATTTCTTTGTATCTACTTTTGTAGAAAGTAATTAGTATTTCACAAAATCATCAATTTTTGTGTAGCACACACTTTATCAGTATGCCATAAAAGTAATTTTTTGACAAAGTATATATTTTTATGAAATTACTGTTCCAATTGATAGATAGATTCAATCAGAAACGAGATAATTATGAAACCTTAGTAAAAAGTGAGTGGATCTTCTATCTAAAATATTTCGTTTCTCATTCCAATACCTGTAACTCAATTTGACTATAAAACTGAGCCAAAGGAATACTTTAAAAACTACAGAATGAATTTTCTTGGGAATAGTCCAGCATTTTGATCTCCAATTGTAAAAAAACTAGTTATGTTTTATTATTCTTTTTGCCTACGTAGAATTAATCTTATCTCCATTTCCTTTTCAGTTTGATTATAAAGAAACTTATCACAATGCATAATTAAATTCTAAATATCCCTAGAAATTATTACCTTTATTAATTAGTATGGTGCGGATATCTTACTTAGTGTATATATACTTCACAAGTGAACATTAAATATGACGTTATTTATTTTACTTATCAATAAACAAAACCATAATTTCAACTTGATACTTTATTTTAGTATGAACCTCAAAAAATATAAATCACATTAAAGTTGCATGATCCACGTGTATATATTAATTCTCGGTTATTGATTCTCGTATGTATCCACTGCATAAATTTTTACAAGATTGTTTTTAGGTTTTTTTACGAAGGATGTATTTGATTTTGTACTAAAGGAAAATAACAGGATTTTTAAATTCGAATTTATAATGAAATTGAATCAAAATAACTCAACTTAATTATATTTTCTGTGAAACTATATTTTATTATTATTTTTCATGGAGAAAAAATGTATTGTTCCGAAAATTTTGAAGAAAACAAAGAAAAAAAGTAGGGTTGCATTTATTTGAGAAAACCGTCTCGTGTAGTTTATTTCAAAAAGACACCATCCTTAAGTAGTTCGAGGTGTATTGAGTTGTAAGTCGAAGCGATAGGCAGCTGTAGCTTGCTACTGACATCCCTCTCGGTAGAATCAAGCGGGCTGAGCCAGTTGAACACTTTGCACTTAAGGATATTTATAAAAAGTTCCTGACCTTCTTTCGATGTTAAAGAGTATTAACATTGCTGTCATGTTTGGATCTCCTGTAAAACTATCCTCTCGTATTAGTGCTGGAAATGTGGACTTTGTGAAATTTTGTTATTTCATAATACTTTTCTTGTGTAAATTTTCACTTTTGTTCATTCTAAGTTTACATTCGACATGATAGGATTTTTGGCGCTATAATTCTGACGACACTATCAGTAGAAGAATTTTAAAAGACGACAGCTTACTCCTAACTTTCATTGAACCATATGGTTAGTCGTGGACTAAACAAATATTCACACACACTTGATATTCGAAGTGGATACATACGAGAATCGATAACACGAGAATTACTTTATACACGTGGATCGTACAACTTTGATGTATTTTAGACAAACGTATGTTTTGCATGTTCTGCAGTAGAATCTTGTGTTGTTATATTTTTTGCAAAAATTACTACTATTTTTTTGTATCCGAGGCAATATTTTCCACGAAAGCTTGAAGGTAGATGTTCCAGTAATTTCTTATCTACTGGATGACTAAAGGAACATTTTTCTAGATAGCGACTATTTAGGTGATCTTCAGTCAGAGCCACTGCCAATTATATTATGGAAACATTATCCTTTCACTAGATTATTCTATATTATTTGTAAGATTTATAATCCATGAATATATTCCTGTTATACTCAGCAAAGCATCAAATACGAGTAGGACAACTGACCACCTTTTAGCATTCTTTGATACGTCACCACACGGTCGGTAGCCAAGCGGTTCGGCGTGGGTGCTTTGTTCATTTACTCGAATTGACTACCGTGTTGGTCACTGGTTCAAGCCTTAGTCTGAACGATCGATTTTCACTTGCTATCGTCCAACCCGTGTTATGAATCACACATTAAAAGACAAGACCTCGTTAATCCTTAGCTTAGTTTCGACTTCTGAGGGTTGTCGTTCGTAGAGATGCGACAGCTGGTTAACGGAAAAACAGATGTTTTTTAACCAGATTGTCATCCCAACCTTTGGTGGAATAGCAGGTTATGATATCTGATTGATATGATTGAACCTGTCTCAGAGTCCATAGCATCATCGTGATGTTAATTAGACACAAGAATGACATTCTAATACTTCTTGGCAAATTTTGTGAACCCGAATAACGAATTTTATACGGGAAGTGCTTTCCATTTTTTAAACTTTCAATGTGTGTTGACCGATGATGAAGATATGAAGAACGTATCAAATCAAAACCTGCGAATCAATTATCACACGTTAAATTTCTTTACAAATTGAGTGGCCTTACTTGAAGACTTGCTGTAAGTTATCTAAAAGAACAATTCGTTCAGGCCGATCTCAAATTACCTACACTGTAGGTTAATGGATTGACACCTATCATGAAACAACTACTCCCCTGGCTAATACCACGTCACGTAATGTCAGTGCAGGATTCTCCACTGAAGTTACTCCTGTATTATATGCTCTTGGAGATATAACTGCCGCAATTGATTTCCAATTATTGAAACACACTTGTAGACTGGTTTTCGGTTGTTTGGCCACTCGTTAGTGCAAGGTAGTGTTTATCATCACCATAAAGTCGACGATTTCCGTCCGGTAATTGAAAATCGAATTCCTTCAGAGTATCATTTGTCGAATTAGGCTACAGCGAACGACAACCAACCTACAGTGTAGGTAATTTGAGACTAGCCTGAACGAATCGTTCTTTAAGATAATTTGATTTACAGCCAGTCTCCAAGTATGCCCACTCAATTTGTGAAATTTTCTTCCTTATACGAGGAATTGAGCAAATTTCGGATATGAGGTTGGTTACCTCGTTCAAAGGCAGATGGGGCGATGACAAACATGTTGTTTGTCGTTCGCTTCAGCATAGTTCGAGGAATGATACTCTGAAGGTATTCGATTTTCAATTACCGGAAATCATCGACTTTATGTTGATGATAAATACTATCTTGTACTGATAAGTGGTTAAACAGCTGGAAACCTGTCTGCAAGTGTGTGTAATCCAACACCCTTCGTGGTATTAGGCAGGGGAGTAGTTGTTTTCTGATAGGTGTCAGTCCATTAACCTACAGTTTGGTAATCTGGGACTGGCCTGAACGAATCGTTCTTTTAGATAATTTGAGTTTGTGCCAGTCGCAAGATATTCTAAAAAAAATTGAGCTGAATTTATGTTTGTGTCAAGATGAATCAAAAATAAAACCTATTCTTATTTTCATATTGATGAATTTTACAAAAAGGGTATATAAATTTGTTTATACTTTTGACACATGAACAATGTGATCAGTAGCATTTACAAATAATAATATTTTAGAGCTGTAATGCGCTTGATAATCGTAATTGGGGAGCCAAGGGGGGATTTCGGGATTTACTAAAGCTCGGCAGATTAATATACAGGGGGATATCTTGTACCCGGTTAAGTACCTC
>WOGP01006374.1:0-12420 GCA_015342065.1 Leptinotarsa undecemlineata | reverse complement strand
TTCTCTTTTCATTATGATCTCCTACCACGTAGTAACGGCTACATCTATCAATTTATTAAAAATCCAAGTCCAAGTCCAAGAGTATTTCAGGATTCTTTCAAGTTTTCAGACACGACTAGCACAAATTCGTATTCAAAAACCAACCAACTAACGTTTCTAAGACGTTTACATGCTTATAGAAAAGAGGCGAACTCTTCCCGTAACATCATCCCATACCTTTCGACTCATTTCATATGGGTTTTCCATATTTTACGACCCTGTTTTTATGCATGCGCTGGTCTTTGATATCCACTTGCCGCTCTCTGCATCTCATTTCGTTCCCACGTCGTCTCGCCCTCTCAATATGCGTCGTACGATTAACAAAACAAACAAACGTCGGCCTTGTTTGACTGTCTTTGAAAAATCGCGAAAATTCTGCATTTTCGTTTTCCTTGATTTCATGTAAAACTCGGCGTCCTAAGACAAAAAATCTTATGCCATGTCCCGATATTGAATGTTTTTCAATACTAAAACTCGAATAAAAATTGAAACAGGAACGCTAGAAGCGTGATCGAGGTGTCAATCTAAAACTGCAGAAAATCTCTATCGACTCTTTCTTGGAGAAATCTCGATTTCCCTGTCTAAATAACTGAAAAGACCATTTTCCATAAAATCCACCTTTTCTAACTTTCAACATATCTTTACGCACGGAAATGCGAGAACGAAGATCTCCGGTGTCGAAAAAGTCATCTTACACTGAAACCAATGATATATTCCGCCTATAAGCCTTGAGTTGCGTCTGACGCCACACGAGCTGGAGTAACGTTACCTTGGGTCGCACGTCATATGGACATGTAAATTACAGTCGAATGTGCACCCTCTACTTCTTCTCCTGAACCTTTCAAACAATTTAATAAATTTACGATAACGGAGTAGTGTAGCTATAAGTCTTTTAGGAAGTATTCCCTAGGGAACGTCGTCACTATAGTAAGTTGGAAAAAGACATGTGCAACGTAATCGATGTATAGAAGGATACAATGAATATCGGAGATATTCAGTTGAAAGATAACAGCGTGGTTAAATTATAAACATAATGGTATAATAATTGTTGAAATATGCCTAATACTGATGATTTTTGTATTATGCTTTTGGCTGCACTGCCTTGACTTATAATGAAGTTATGTTACGAGTTCCTTGATGTAGAGGGATGTAGTGTCAAGTTAGAAATATAGAATAAAATATAAAATGTATATGGTGTTTTGATAAAGAAAAATAACAAAGTAAAAGGAGCCTATATAAACAATAATAAATGAAAAATCTGATTGAAGAAAAAAACATGGCGGCGAGCCTTCAGTTGAGTGTTGAAGAAAAAAAATTGCTGCCAACTTAAAAGAAAAAAACATGGCTGCTAACGTAAAAGAAAAAACATGGCGACAAAGTGTGTACAACGTGTAGCAAAAATACATCATTTAAGAAAGAACATGACAGTTTGACGAGGCTCTAACGTTGCAACGTGTGATCCCTCAACATACAATCACATAGCAAGGGCTTTCAAGAAACGGCCCATATTTCATTTTTGTACCTTGTGTGAGAGCATGCAGCATATGGAGTTTCCGTTATCTGAACGTTATGAGAATAGGAGTGTCAGCTTGGATAACTTTCAAAAGTTGCAATTCAATTTGATCATCCGGAAAGATACGTTTAACTTTGAGTTAGATATTTTCAATGTTAAGCTCAACCAACATCTCTGACATTACTCTGCCAGAAGTCTCATCTATTTTGAAACAGCTACTATCATCTCCAGCTTCTACCAATCGGATGGTATGTTTACCGTAGGAAACACACTAATAATCGTTGAAAATTAAAAAAAAAAGTTCGATAGGTATGAGCACGTTGAATGTTAGATGCGTTGTTGGATGACACCTGTAATGGTGGGATATGTCTATCATGAGATAGCCAAGTGCTTGATATCATCATCAGTGTAAGTGAGAGAACCTTTGACAGTACTAACAATTCCAACTTCACGAACTGCTTCCAATTCTTTACCATAGGTAGCAGATTGAAACAAGAAAGCACCAGAATTGTTCACAAAGGTCACCCGACCATCTCCTTCAGTTCTCTCAACTTTTCAGCTTATGATTAGCAGGCTATCGTAAAAAGCATCATAGGCATCAGATTGACTAATGTTGTTTTCAATGACATTATTGTTGCGAAAAGAATCCACATACGGGTAGTAGGTCCGTCATTCTATTTTTTTGGAAAATGTTGAACATTTGATTACACATGATAGTCAAAAGATTCCAAAAATAATTAATTCTCCGTTGACAGTTGTTGACGGTGTTCGAAGGTATTGGTGAAGACTGACGTAGGATTTGTTGATGAGTCATTCTCATAAATAGTTATCACCATACTTTCGCTTCAATTGCAAACGAATTATTATTTCTTGGTTTCTGAAATAAATAAGGCTAGAATGTAGGTCGAGCATTCGCAATGTAATGTTATTTATTTCGTTTGTATGAGAAATGGGTTTGTAAATAAGGTGATTGGGTGTTTCGTAAATTGCGTAACCATGGTCAACATCAACGTACTTTGATGATATCCACAGGTAGATCGGACGCCCAATGCAAGTTGGGCTTGAGAAGAGTAGACGAAAAACCCAAAATGTGAGCCAAGCTCTTTGCAGGTCGGAAATTTTTCGAGTGTTTGAAATAAAATATTTCGGGAAAGAAAGTTTTTGGCTTTCTACTACTCCATCTTGATACAAAAAAAAATAAGGGAATCTTCCAAAGAAAGGAAGGAAGTTATCAATTTGAAAATAAATAACTCTATACATGGATGTGTAGATCATGCAAAGAAGTAACTTTCAGACACAAACTGAAAGAAAGTCGTCCTGAAACAGCTACTTTGATATAAACATTACACGAAATTACACGAAAGAAAAAATTCTTTCGAAACAAATACTTCTAGATGAACACTGAATTATACAGAAGATACTTCACTGTCATCTTCACTGGTATACATCGATGTTTCGCCTTAAGACACTTGCCCCAAGTCTCTTCAGTACCAAACTGGATAACATTATAAAAAATACACACAATTAATTCATGAATTACGATTTTTTAAAGTCACGGAATACGCTTGATCTTAAAAGATTTTTTTCTCTCGTGTAATTCAATGTTTATATATGAAAGTAGCTGTTTCAGGAGGACTTTCTTTCAGTTTGTGTCTGAGAGTTACTTCTTTGCATGATCTGCACATCCATGTATAGGGTTACTTATTTTCATTTTTTGATAACTTCCTTCCTTTCTTTCCCAAAAATTAATCACTCCTAAAAATATAACCCCTTCAATTCAAATATATTTATTCCAACTTCAACTGAATAATAAGTACTCTGTACTCATATCTCCTTAATAAAGATACTCATTAATTATTTCTTGAGGTTTCTTGAATATATTTTCATAACATCTTCACCAATAGCACCCACGGAAAATATAGATTACGATGTGATAATCATCATAATTCACACTTGGCGCAGATATAGACAAAAAATTTATTCCATAGAAATACTGACCTACTGAAACTTTGAAGTGATTAGTTCTAGGTATTTGTACTTGCACAATATTCAATTTTCAATGAATTCCAGAATTGCGAAACTATCTCAACTGATTGAAAGTCTGATGTCGATAATTATATTAATTTGCCTGTTTCCCCAAGGTGTGGAAATACATTCATTCAAACGCATTCATAAGAAATATCGTCGCTGTAGTTTCTGAAGTGGTATTATTTTCATATACATTTTGTTCGATATTTTAAATTGGAAGTATGATTATGCCGTTTGGAAGAAAATTTTGTTGATCATATCATCATATATTTTTGTAGAAATCTGAATGATGTGGTATATTGTTGTTCTGAATAAAGATTGTAGAGAGTCTTACTTTTTCATTATATTTTTATCCAATACTTTTATCAAACCTTCAAATGTCCTGGAGAGGATGATATATTTTCAGCAATTCTTTAAAACGGACTGAAAATAATTTCACCCATTCTCATGAAATTGTGTAGAGCTAGTCTGGCGTGGAATTATATACCACCCAGTTTGTTGCCAGCAAGGGTGGTATATATACTTAAAGGGAGTCAGAAACACCCACACCCTAAATCGGTACGCCCAATCAGCCTTACAATCTTCCTGTTGAAAGGACTTGAGAGGATACTAGATAGACACATTAGAGAAAATTTTCCAATCCTTTGAGAACAAGGAGATTGCGGATGCTGTATTTCTCGATATTGAAGCAGCATTTGACAATACACTACCTAAATCTATATGATAATCTCTGGCTAGGAAATGTATATAATCAACTGGGTGGATCTATTCCACGATGGTAAACAGAATTGTAACTATGACTCTTCAAGGCGAGGCCGTTTGGTTTAGGGTCACCAGAGGCTCCCCTCAAGGTGGGATAGTATCTCCCCTTCTGTCGTTGCTCCTAATGGATAGTCTGCTTGATGCCCTCGACAGAAGAAAAGTAGATCTGCATGTCATCTTGGCAAAGTCCACGCCTGGAAGGGTAGCCTGTAATATCCTCCAAAGCACGCTGGACGTTGTTCACAGTTGCTGACTAAGGAAGGAGATGTCTGTCAACCCCAGCAAAACTTTGATAATCCTCTTCACAAAACGATCTAACGATCTGAACAAATCCATTGGATTTATGTGATGATTGTGAGACCAATGCACTTATTGTGCAATTGCCTGGTGGTCGGAGGCTTCACAGGAAATAACCCAGGCGAAGCTCTCTGGCTTACAGACAGGTTTGTCTGGCGATCAGTACCACACCGTCAGCGGCCATGGATCTACCTCTTCTCCAAATTTTTCTGGAGAGAGAGGCCAGATAGACTACATATAGACTTGTGCACATTGCCAATTGCACGAATCAATTTAATGCTGAGTGAAACAGACTGTTGGTTGACACTGGAAGTCGAAGCATTCTGGAAATGACCTCTGAATTTCTGGTTCTGGTGCAGGTGTTTTCAGTCGCAGACCCAGGACAGAGATATCAACCACCCTAGGAACCTATGCGATTGTATTTCAAGCGGAAATTTACGCTATTTAATTGAGTGCGGGAATATTAGAATAATCCAAGCTCATATACAAGTCAATAAATATATTCTCGGACAGTCAAGCGGCGTTGAAAGCTCTTGTCTCCTACCGAGACTGAATATACTAGAAGCTATACCAACAAGCTATATATAACAAGATTGAACACCTGGATGGCAACAACATTTATGAACTTCTGGCAGAATCTTCCAGAAGTGGCTCCGAAGCTTGATACCAAACAGTTGTTGGACTACAGCGTTAATATGAACAGAAAATTTATGAAAATAAACATAATGCGAAAGAAATATGGAAATATTCAAAATCACTTATGAATTCAATTGAAAGCTATAATTTTGAAAAGATAGTACACAATGTCGGTGATCAAATAGAAGTTGGTAGCGCAAATGCATTCAATGATATGTTTGTTTACTGTAGGTTTATTCTGTAAACGTCACCATATCCATGCACTTGGTAACTAAACATTATTACTAATTCTATAGTACTCTTTCAATTCAATGATCTATAATATGCTTTTAGTATTGTAATGACTTATATTTTACTATTGTTATAATTTTATCATGTTTTACAAATTTTACTGCATCAATTTTATCTATGTTAAAAATTTGCAACCTACATTGTATTTCATAATTTTAATTTAAAATACTTAAGGAATAAAATAACTATTAATGAACCACCCTCACCGCGGACAGCCAATGGCTTTGCGGTTTCTCTCCTTGTTTATTTGTTTTACATAGTTTATAAGATATAATATTGAATTTTATCCAAATAAACCTTATTATTATTATTATTATATAGAAAATATTCGTATGTCTTCGTTTGGCCCACCCTGTATAACTTCAATATCACATATAAATCGAAAACGGTTTTTTTCTACTTACTGCTCATGAACGTTGTTTAACAAACTTTGTTTTCCTTTGATCTAACTAAACCTTCAATAAACTTCTTAACTTTTATCATTATTATTACCCACACCAGAGTAAAACTGAAAAAATCCCCGCCACCCCCCGTACACCCCAAGACATCGGCAGGACATGCAGCAGCAGCCATTTTGCGGCCAAGGTAAACTGCGGAAGTGCATCGCAAGACAGACTCCTCCCAAGGGACGTACGCGCTCCCGAGGGATCGTTCTCCCCTCGCGGGAGAACACACGCGTTCCCATGGGGACGGCTCCACGATGACGGCAAAACGGCCAGTAGGCGGCATTCCCGACGTTCGATATGCTGCTAGAAATACTACGACGGCCATCGACCATTTTAAGATATATATCGGTTACGAGGGAGCTGAGGAAGGTTCGATACCAATCGAGACGTTTTTCTGTGGCCTGGAATGTGTTGTCGTAGAATGTATAAAAATTGTTGAGACTCGTATCAGAATCAATATTAGAGAGAGTAACAATTTATTTGTGTAACCTCTAGAAACGAGAATTTTGAGTTCCACAAGGTACATTTTTCGGACCTATATTATTGAATTTTCATATTATATAATTCATATTATATCGACATCGGAAGTTTTGTGTATGACACGGCAATCTTTCATTCTGGAATAATCAAATGAACACATTTGAGAAAAAGTTTGCCAAATTGAAATGTTGGGCTGGTTCTAGCAGAGTCAATGATGACGAAACAATATTATTGTCATTTCCAATCAACTTATCAAATCTTCCAAAGATAACGAAATATCATCGAAAATAATGATATTTTTATCAACCCTATAGAAAGCATTTTCAGACATCTAGAGTTCATCTAGACATGCACCAACAAAAACTAACCTAAAATTTGAGAAGCCTATTTGCATTATTTTGAAATAAAAGGCTTGAGAATGTTATACTTTGCATTAGTCCAATCTCATCTGTTTTGTATTGTATATTTTGTATGAGGGGGCTATAAAGGTCTCCACTAAATGACGAAATTAACTTTCATATCCATTCACTCATTATGTTATCCTTGAGTTGAAAAAGAACCGATACTGAGAAAAATTATATCTGGGAGCTGAGAGCAATAGTTATCCTTCAAACACAGTTGAAAAGTTAATTAGAGAACTTTCTTTCATAAACAATGATTAAAAGTTCATTGTTTATATGAATTAAGAAACACTAACAGGTTTTATCGTATTTTCGAGAAATTGAACGGTAAAGTAGCCTTCAAATCTGCTTGTTCATTTCAGTAAATGTTAGAAAACTAACACGACAAACATGATGTTGTAACAAGAAGAGTTGGGGATATAAAAAATGAGCTGTAAGGACTATGCCAAACTTATATCGGTCAGTATTAACGAGCTATCGAAACTTGTTTTAAGGAACATGCCACACTTATCCGATTTCGGAGACCAGAAAATCTAGTGTTAGTATATGAACACTGTTGAGATCAGCACCTGACGCCAGATTTTTTATTTTTTTTTAACGATGATAAAGTTTCTATTCCAAATAGTCCATTGTTCACCTTTATATGCATCAATATGTTAGAAATTAACGGAAACTTCACTCCCCAATTTGTAACCAAGAAAGCATTGATGTGTGTCTAAAAGTGAAAGTAAAAGTGTACCCAAATAGATATTAATAGGCGGGTTCAAAAATTAAAAACGTATTCACTTCATCTCATGAAGAATTAACCATCATTGCCGAAACACGCGTCAAAAGAGTGTTGCATATCTGGTGTTTGGAAGCACTGCTTGTTTTGGATTAACGGAAATCATTATGCTGTTTTAGCTTACTTGATTCCACCAAGAGCAATATAGACGTATAGAAGTCAAAAGTACGCAACATATGACAATAGGGTGTAATGACCGATCAAGACCTAATCCCATTTAGTTTATTTTAGTACTCACCAAGAGAAACCGATATAGTTATGTGATTTTTTGAATATCTCGACTATGAGTTTTCAATAATTTCATTATTTTTCTAAATGTTTTCAAATCTATAATTTCTGTGATTTTGCTAATCAAGTGTAGGTAGTGGGTATAGCACATATAATAACTTGACAAAATATCAAGACAGTAGGGATTCATCTCAAATTATTGTTCACGAAAGCAATTTCTCGAAGGAAAACAAAATTTAAATCACGAAATTGCAGGGATTTTGATCGATTGACTCAATGAATTCAGTTTCAAAATCAAAACATTTGGAATTTCGTGGTAGGTATGAATAATGTAGACAATTTTTTAATGAAATCTCCTACATTTTTGTCAAGAAACAAAATTCAGGTTCTCTGATCTTGTCATGAGAATAACGCAATCAAAACTTGCTCTTCTATTCAATCATATAATAGTTTCAATTCAGTTACATATGTCTAGTGCTTTAATAGTTGTAAACACTATAAACGCTGCCCCTTCAACTGTTTTATTTAGTCTATGCACCGTGTATATCAATCATTGAAAATTCCATGGGGATATCCACGACTTTTCAGTAGCCCAAGCACTTTCGAAGTTAAATTACAATCCTTCACTACACTAGATACACATACGAATTTTCCTCTACAAAGCACTGAAATGACAAAAACATCCGCAATACAAATCGTTCTCCTTGCTCTACACTTCCGTGTGAGTGCCCTTTTGCCCCTGCATATTCCTTTCCAGAACGAGATCAAGGAAAACAAATGAACCGCGCGTAGCTGCTCCGTTATATCTTATAGTTCTTATATACGTCCTCAATCTACCCCATGATTCTGGAGCGAATAAAAATCTTTTCTATTTCTCCCGTTCACCGGTAAATCCAGAGGAAGGTATGCGGAAATTGAAATAAATGTCTCCGGCGCTATCCAATTCGACGCAATTTTCACAAGGAAATCTAGGGAACTCATAACGGTGTACAGCGAAGTTTTGATACAGAGAGAACGATATATTGAATAAATGGAGCTTTATGGAGTTTAGGAAATATGCCAGATTATGGCATTCATTTATAAGATATTTCAAATCAATAAACAAGTTATTTTATATTTGTTCAACTAGTGTGTGACAAACTATCTCTAGCAGAAATTGCAATATAGAGATGAAATTCGGAAAACACCATTTGCTTATTCACTCCAGTAGCAGAATTACCTTCTGAGACACGTCCACGGATGGACATTTAGTCCCCAGAAGCAGAATTGCCTCCTGCCCTGAGACATGTTTTCGGGGGACAATTCAATCCCCGGCAGCAGAATTACCTTCTGAGACATGTCTACGGGTGGCCATTCAGTGCTCAGCAGCAGAAATATCTTCTGAGACCACCTGTCTATCGATGGTCACACAGAAAAATATTCAAAAAACACCATTTTCATCGCAAAACAGCAAAACAGAGAACGAATCTCGTCAGTAGTTGACTGCATTTCATAGCAGTTTGATTTCAACTAGCTCCAAAAAAGTCCTGTGGAATCAAATCTTGGGGTCGCATTTTTTATTTTGTTGTCTTTGATGTATTTTACCAAAGGTGATATTTACTAGTTGAAAGCTGATTTTCTATGACAGAAAAAACGTAGCTACCCATGCGAAGCTCAGTGGAGTTGCTAGTTTTATATATAATTATATGTAGGTAAATATAATTGTGACATAGGGTATTTCAATTATATTGAATTCGTTTCATTCCATTTCGACACTTTTTCAGTCTTTCCATCATTCATAGGTCATTACCTGTTTGAGTTAGTTTTTATATATAATTTCCAGCATAACTATTTGCAAAAAGTGTTGAAATACATTCTTCTTTGTTGTAGCCATTTTGAATTTCACATAAATATCGCAGATATGTCTAAACTAAAACCGTACTATTCCAAACAGGACTATGAAAGCATTGACACGTGTAACTAGGGTTGATCTGATTCCTGACTTGTCAAATATATCAACTGTTTGATCCCAATGAATAATGTAATTGACTATCATTGTTTTTCGCAGGTGGTGATATCAACGCAGGTAGCTGTAGATGGGCCTCTTCTTGCCATTTCCGACAACATGTTTGTACATAATAATTCAAAACACGGGAGGAGGGCGAAGAGGTTAGATCCGACCGAAGGTAAATGTTTGTTAAGTACCTACCTATAGTAGCGATTTCATTCTAGAATTTGACGGTGATGACTTTTTTCAAAACTAAGCAGTGTAAACCGGTCAACGTTTGGACCATATTTCAAGTACATTAGTGAAGTGAGTCGTGGAGTAGGGTGGTAATTAGGGGGAGATATTTATATTTCTTGTTGCCAAAGAAATAGTAATAATATTATTTTGGCCATGACTTGCTTAGTTTTCCCGCTGGGGACTATTATTGAGAATACAAATAAAAGCTTTTCCAATCCCTTCAAAAAAGATTTTAAATTTTCCACCAAAAAACCACCAAGAACCAACCCTCAACAGACTATTACTTTGTTTGTTATGGACCATACGCTTGTCATTATATTTTTCTAAGCTGAACTGAGTTTTTTGATGGAATACTCATTTTTTGAGTTATACGCGAAACCCCGCCTGAAAACGTGAGATTACTGTTCGAAAAATTGACATATTTACCCTCGAATATGCTGAAAAGTACTGACTTCCCGAAAAATTTCTTACATGAATTAGTTAGGCGTCACTTCCGGGCTCTTTCAATGAAACATTTTTCCCCCCAGGGACCCCTGCTGTGGGGTCAAATTCGGAGTAGAGAATTAGTAGAGCCTGAACCCAAATTTTGGTGCAGAAAGTTAAGTCAGTTTTTCACAAAACTTTTCAGAGAGGTTTACCATAAACTGACAGTAACTAATTAGTTCATAATCCCATTCTTAATCTGCCAGCAAAAAATGCGTTGTTCGCCCAGGTGAGATATTACCCACAAATCATCGCGCTCATTTGTATGCGCCACCCCCCATTCTCACGTTACGCCAGTGTTCTGGATAGGGGATCCTTGCGTTGCGTATTCTTGTTGAATGCGGGGTTGTCAGATTTCCATGAACATAAAATCGTCGAAGAAAAACATAAGAAGCATCAATAATAAATTTCATATATTTTACTCTATATTCAGATTTCTACAGAGAGACTCAAAAGTCTAAACTCAAGATTGTTGTTTTTCAATATACGTCTCCAATCATATGTGATGATTTTATCATTTATTAAGTTGTCAGGATCATTATTCACGAACAGTTCATAGACAAGTTATGACAAAAGGAGGCATTGCTCTGTTTTGTAGTCACTCCTACTGTAATAATGATATTCACTGTTCTCAATGGAAAGTATGAAATTATGACAATGACCGGTCGGTTCGTCGTGGTCGGACGTTCAAGCCTCAGGCTGAATGATAGACTTTCACTTGTTATCGTCCAACCCGTTTTAGGAATCACACGTTGAAAGGTAAAACCTCGTTAAGCCTCGCACATCATTCTACTTCTGAGGGTTGTCATTCGTAGGGGTGCGAGAACTGGTTAACGGAAAAACACAGAGACATATACGAAGCTCTTTACATACAAAATGTGTAGATCATGCATAGAAGTTACTCTCGCTGCAACTACGTTCGTATAAATATTGAATTATACGAATAAAAAAAACTAGTATAAGATCATTGAATCATAAAAAACCAGTTTTTGCTATCCAGGGCTATTTCTTCGAGTTCTAATCGAAAAGAAACTTGTATGCGTAATCTAAACGTCTTTCTAACGATTTTATAATAATAATAATAATATTGATGATTATTATTGATGGTTGGTTGATTGATGGTATGATTATTGATGGTTCCATACAATTACAACCAATCAAATGGCATGATTCAATATCTGCGTATGATTAATGTTTATATGAAGGTAGCTGTTTCAGGAGGACTTTCTTTCTGTTTGTGTCTGAAATGTACTTCTTTGCATGATCTACACATCCATGTATAGAGTTACTTATTTTCAAATTGATTAATTCCTGCCTTTTTTTGGAAGATTCCCTCGTCCCATTTTTTGTATCAAAATGGAGTTGTAGAAAGCCAAAAACTTTCCCAAAAATTCATCACTCCTAGAAATAAAACCCCTTCATTTCAAGTATGGTTCAGTTATACACGACTATTCTTTTTACTTTTCCTGATACATTCACTAAATTTCCTGATACTGATCACTAAATATTTTTTCGGAACTTGTGGAATGAGAGTAACTATTATTGAATATTACACCACGCACATCCCAAAATACCGTGGCCATAACCATTCCAGTCGATTGAGCTTTCGGGCGCTTTCGACGAAGTTTACTAGTTTTCCTCCTCTCAGATGCGTTCTGCATCATTGGTGTCTCTACGACCTCGTTTTAAGTCATGAACCTAACGTTTGGTGGTTGTTTCTGTTTAAAATCTGTTTAAAATCTGTTTTTCCGTTAATCAGCTGCCGCCCCCATACGAACGACAACTCTCAGAAGTTGAGAAACTTGTGC
>WOGP01006373.1:0-12421 GCA_015342065.1 Leptinotarsa undecemlineata | reverse complement strand
ATACATATATGTTTCATCTTAAGACACTTGTCCCAAGGCTCGTCAGTACCAAATTGGATACCATTATAAAAAAATTAATCACTCCTAAAAATATAACTCCTTCAATTCAAATGAGAGATTATCTAAATGAAGTATTTCCCAATAAAAGTATAGGATGGAATGGGCCTGTACGGTGGCCCGCTAGATCACCAGATTCATCATAACTGGATTTTTCCTTATGAGGTTGCATAAAAAATATGACGTCGGGCCACCGAGCCACCAGCTTCTTCCGAAAATATGCGACTTAGAATAACGAATTCTGTTGGTAGCATTACACCGGCTGTCTTGCACAGGATAGAACAGTCTTTCAAACATAGACTTCAGCTCTGCATTCAAGAAAATGGAAGACATGTCGAACATATTTTACAAAAGTTTCATTATCAACCTTCATTAAGCTTTTACTTTTTTAGTTTTGTAGTTTGTCAGTTGACAAATTTAAATATCTAGAACTTAGGCCATGAATTCATGAATATACACCATGACATGAAAAAAATAGTAATATTCATAATGATGAAAAGATAAATGAAAATTTATGTTTTATACCACGTTTATTTGTAACTAACGTTATTGCAGTGTCATCCTATACGGATATTCTCAAACTTATACAATAAACTAACCACGATTCATTACCTCTGGTGAATTCAGGTAATCAATCAAGTCAAGTAACTCTATTCCTATCAGTACCTACAGAGATGGTATATAATGGCGAATGTAATGAATCATTGTTACTTATGATGCACTGTTTCGGAACCATTGGTGTAGTAATGACTATTACTGGAGTTTTTCCCAAAACAAAATCGTTATTTTTAACAGCTCGACACGTGTTTCGATCACCAACTGATCATCTTCAAGATGAAGATAAGATTTATCTTCCTCTTGAAGATGATTACTTGGTGATTGAAACACGTGTCGAGGTGTTGAAAATAACGATTTGGTTAGGTAATAGGAATTATTGTGAAAGGAATCATTGTTAGTTTGTTGTATAAGTTTGAGAATGTCCGTATAGGACGAAATTGCAGTAACTTACAAATAAAAGAGGTGAAAAACATAGAAATTTCCATTTCTCTTTTCATCATGATCTCCTACCACGTAGTAATATCCATCAAAATATTCTTAATGTTTTTTCATTTAATCTCGTTTGGTTTGATATTGCACGATTTATTGGAAAATTTCTACATCTAATGAAAAAATTAATTTTACATTTAGAAAAATGTGATAAGTATGTACATTTATTTTGTAAAAAATACTAGGTTGGACACGCTATAATGTAACAAATTGAAACAAAATATCTTTTGTATATTCTTATCAGTTGTCAAATAGACATCGAGTTTATGACGAAGAAATAGAAAGTACGACCATTTTTCGAAAAAAATGTTTATTTAAGAAAAACTATTGAACTTAGCCATAGGAAATACTTGATTAAATATGTAGAGGTTTAGTTGTCGCTCCTTATGAACCAATAATATACAGGATGTTCCATTCAAAATAAGAAAGATTCTGCAAATTTGTAGTAACAATATGTGGCAAGCGGTTTTTCATACCATGTATATCACAGGTCGACTTCAGATATATCGTTTGAGAGAGTTACCACTGTAGAATATTTGACCAGAAAAAAAACCAATTGTACTTGAACATTTCTTTTAAATTTCGAATATTCTGAGTGACGAATATTGGAAAACATAACCGTCATGCTAGATATCTCGAAAACCGTCAATATTTTCGAAATGAACATATGAATGAAGTATCATTTTATTTTCTATGTAGACACCAAAAAAGCAATGAAAAATATAGGTTGCTATATAAATAAAACGAGAACCGCCCAGAAAAAATTTAACACCCTGTGTGACCACCAATATTTTTATTTTGTCGAGCTCGTGCCATCAGGTGATATTATAAAAATTTTGATTCCTATCTGTTTCCTAAATAGAGACATGGAACACCGCGCTGCTGTTGCAGAACTCTGCATAAATTGAAATTATGAAGCTAATATTAGTTTTCTGTTAAAACACTTACCATTGAAAGGAGTGTACTGTAGACATCAACTCACCTGAAAGAGTAAAATTTTGTGTTTTACAAATCAGTAAAAAATAAGTATTGAAAAGTAAAAAAATCTCTAATTGATATTTGGATGTGATCACCTTCAAATTATATACAAAGGATCGAAGTTTTTCACTCATAATCTCTACTTGATTTATGTCAATTATTTATTCGGTATCAATTTCGCTTTCAATGCAATCACATTGAGGACAATTACCCTCTTCTCACAATAGATGACACCTTGAACATCTTGGCTGAATGCAGATCAACATTAGATCTGAAAAGCATATATTGGCAGGTGGCCGTTTGCCACGAGAATAAAGTGTCTTTCCCACGGGTCTAGATTGATGACATAGTCACTGGAAAAGCTTAGACGAACATCTGTCAAACTTGAGGAGTGTTTTACGTGGCTACGGAATGCTCATTCACAGATCAATCTCAAGGAGTGCTGCCTCTTCCAGGAAAAAGTGAATTTTTTTGTGACACGTTGTATCTTCGAAAGGAGTTGAAACGGATCCAGAGAGATCCAGAGAAAATCAAGGCAGTGCAAGAATGGCCATCATCAGAAAGCGAGCACGACGTAGAAAGTGTCCTAGGACTCTGTAACTATTACAGGCGTTTCGTGAAGGCATACTCAAAGGAAGAGGACTTATTTATTCTGAACACGGAAGACCTCTCAAGGTACTCCTTGAGAGCGTACATAACGCAACGCTAGGAGAACAAGGATACCCAGCCCCCAGAAAAACTTCACACCAGACGTAATCAGATAGCGGGTAGAGACTCCTTCATGGACAGGGATAACAAGATAAACTTCCCTACCTCCCGTTGCTTCGGATTCGGGTCTTTTAGCCAGGGATATGGACGAGAAACTTGAGGAATCACCTGCCCGTAGTGTATTATGGTCATTAATATCCTCTGACAGGGTGACATAACCTTCATGACAAGGCAGGAGATCATTGTAGCACAGGAAAAGGATCCAGTCTTGAAAACTGTACGAGAATGAATTTCCAAAGGAATGAGGCTGGAATGGCAAAAGATTTCCAAGTTTGGTTAGCAGAAAAAGGGCTACTGACTCCAATGGGACTCCATGAGTATTCGAGATGACCTAATCACCCATATCAATTATATGCAAATTCGTCAAAGTGTTATTTTCTCATTAGGGCAATCAAAGTACACCACTTCTACTTTGTCTTATGAAAGGTCACTTGGCAATCACCAACCTTTTCAATATTACCCATTACATTTTTGAAACCATTGATTCTAAACTGATGCCATATTTACAGACATCTGTAAGGTGTTCGACAGACTTGATCACGGATTACTATTATTGAAATTGCACAGGTATGGCTTTTCTCTGACCCTCATCTAACTTTTTGTATCATACTTTAGGGTGTTATATTCAACGGCTTCAAGTCTTGTGTATTATGCAGTTACCGTGGGTGTCCCATAAGGAATCAACCTAGGTCCACTTCCCTCAAACGCCTTCATAAACGCCAAAGTTGGAGTCATTGACATCAACTGTTTGATATACGCGGATGACCTGAATTATATTGTGAAATCAATGGCATCGAGGACTGTCTTCAACTCTCCCTCAATCTCAAACGTGTTGTAAAA
This sequence comes from Leptinotarsa undecemlineata, assembly GCA_015342065.1. Classification (NCBI taxonomy): domain Eukaryota; kingdom Metazoa; phylum Arthropoda; class Insecta; order Coleoptera; family Chrysomelidae; genus Leptinotarsa; species Leptinotarsa undecemlineata. The sequence goes on along the minus strand of WOGP01006373.1, from coordinate 8,731 downwards.
ATGGTGTTTTCTCAAGAATCTTTTTTTAACTGAGAGTAATTGTGATTTTATGACATTCACCCTGAAAAATCGGCCATTTTCATATTAATATTTAATAAACTATATTCCACATCAACAGCTCCCCAATTCGTCGATGTAGGTGTTACCTTCAGTACAAACCTTTCCTTCATGCCACACATTGAATCCACTCTGTGTGCTACAAAGAGGATGTATGGATTCATTGCGCGAATCTCCAGCAATTTATCGGATCCATATACATAAAAAATCTCATACTATACTTTCGTCAGATCAAAATCAGACTATGCATTCATAATCTGGAATCCATCTCATCAGGTGTATATGGAGAAAGTTGTATCAGTACAACGCCGTTTTCTAAAACTCTCTCCTATAAATCAGATATCTATCCACCAATTGGATTTCCCTATGATGCATTATTAGCTAGACATACTATGAATTGATTGAGCTACCATCCTGATTATCACTCCATAATTTTTCTTTCTAAACTGAATAGTAATTTAATTTTTAAGCCACATATTCTGCAAAAAGTTGATTTCAATGAACCCAAACAAACCTCTAGAGTGGATAATCCTTTTTATCTATCAACACCACGTACAAATATTATAAAACGCAAACCTATGCATTTCATGTGTGTTAAATGCAATTCAGCAAGTTGTTAGCTCGACATTTTTCACTGTTCCGTCTCTAAGATTAGCTCTTTTCATTCCTGCTGATTCTATATGTATTGTTTTCACCTAATAACTAATTATAATTATATTACATTGTAATTTGAGTTATATCCCTGATCTGACGGATAGTAGCCGGCCGGTTCGACGTGTGTGCTTTGTTCAATCACTCGAATTGACCGCCTTGTTGGTTGGTGGTTCAAGCCCTAGTCTGAGCGGTCGATTTTCACTTGCTATCGTATAACTCGTGTTAGGAATCATTAGACCTCGTAAGTTCTTAGCTGTCCTACATACAGGGTTTTAGCCTTCGGAAATATAGCGGTACCGCGAAACAGTGATGTAAAAGTAATTTTCACATGTAAATGCGCCCTTTTTTCCCCCACGAGAGAAGCTCCAGTCGAGTGATTTGAAAATTCCTTCTTAGTGCACATCTAACACCTGAAAATCACCTATATACTAAATTACTCTGTCCTTGAACTCACCAGTACAGATAAATTGGGATGAATGAATATTGCGTGACTTGGAAAGGTACTTCAATCTATACTGAAAATTGGTGAAGATCTTGTCAGTTCAGGTACTACTTCAAATTCTAAATGGAAATTTATTTTCAGAGATTGAATTTCAAGTGACCATACTACTAATCATTCCTTCTATTGCGAAACGAGTCGAAATTCGATCTATTTGAGGTGTTCCAGCTTCATGAAATAGACGAACAGCAATTGTAGAGAGTGAAGTTAGTCCTGTATTCAGAATATTTGGAGTTGGCATTATGATCTGAGAATAATGAATAAAATCAGTGATCTGAACTAATTACTGTAAGACACAATTATTTTTTTTTCCTCTGAAACTCCATCACAGAAGAAATAGAAATTAATTTGGTCTACATAGGGATCTACATCTGTGAGGCCTGATTAGAAATGATCAACACTCCCAACTGTTTCCACTTAATTTTGAGTTATTCCTAATTTTTGCACGTGGTTAACATCTAACTCGTATTCAACTCGACTCAAAGTGATTTGATGACTTCATTGACTTTTATTTACTCGACTCCACTATTATTGGTCGCCAATATGTTATTTTCATTATTGATACTCAATCTCCGGATTCATTGACAACACTTGAAATAGTAATGACAAGGAGGCGTTGACAATTCTCAAGGTTAATTTGTAAACTCCCAGTCGAGGATTGGCCCCTATAGCATGCGTAGCGTGAGTCGTGGTGAAAGTGGGCTCCCCATACATTTTCGAAAGTCCAAGTAAAAATAGTGACCATGGTTTCCACAATGGCAATAACACGAGAACTGAGAGAAGAAACTGAAAATGCAGTGTCGCAAGCTCTAAGTAAATGCCTGAAATCAAAAAAAATCCGTAAAATCTATCACAAACAACGTAGCCGCTGCTGTCATGAAAACACTAGAGAGCAAAAGAATCCTTCACCTAATTTTTAATCTAGATAGAACTGTATCATGTAGACGCTCATTTGAACAAAATATAATTTTGACTTTCCCAGCAATGTATATCTATGAATGTTTGGTCTATACTTGGAAAAATTTAAATTACTGTGAGTGCATTTCCGAATTTTCCCTCCTGAGGGGTCTTCACCTTGTCATGGTGCGAGGGCTTGTGTACTGTGATGAAGTTACGGGCTATGTCGGCGGCAGCTTTGCTACTGGTAGGGTCTTCCATGCCGAAGAGGCCGTAACAGAACAGTCAGACCAAGAAGGACCCAGGCCTAATCCAAGGTGTTATGCGACCCATGCCAAAGGATGAATGGTACCTGAGCCTCATCAGGTATCACTAACGGATCCTTTGGGATGCTAGGTGACCTCCCAAAGTATCCAGCCTTACATCCATACAGGGGGTATCATGGATGTGGACAACCCTTTCCCCCATACTCGTGGGACTTGGATACGAGAAAAATAAAAATATTAGAGGAGGACTCTTCGAGCGACTTCTTGCAAAATCAGGCTATTCTGGAGGTGCAAACTGACCAGGAAAGTCGTAGTCAAACGGCGGGAAACACCAGCCCCGCCGAAAGCATAACTGTAGGATTGACGAAAGTCGAACTGCATAAGAAAATAGCATCAGGGACGCAAAGGCGCAAACTGATGGAAGCAAAAAAAATAGCTGCGGGAACATGGATTGAAAAACCATGTTATACAAAAAACCGCAGAAAAACGAAAAAACCAAAGTAACTTCTGTGGAAGGGGCCAAAAAGAGACCTAGAAAGGATGTGAAAACTCCCCCACAGAAGGTACGGGATAAAAACCGGGGCTTCCAAAGAAACTGGGACCTATAGCGGGGCTGCTAGGGGCCTGAGAGTGATGGTTACCGACATGCGACACCCTGAGGTCACCCCGAATCAGAGTCAAGCAGACCTGATCCAGGAGTGACTTGTCCACACATTGGACAATACTCCTTCTGGTCGCCTCGAAAGCCTCCAATTCAAAAATACTTCATTTGGTGCAGGAGTCCTATGGATAACCTGTGAGAATGAAGGGACAAAATAATGGCTCAGAGGAAGCATTGAAAACTTTGGCCATCTTTGGTAGGGGACGGATTTGACCGTGGTCAACGCCAACGACCTCCCGAAGAGACCGAGAGTCTCTTCTGGGCCAAAAGGACGAGGAGGCTACAGTTAGGACAAGTCTCAGTAAGCAGAATCCTGCCCTGGGAGTGGAAAACTGGATCCTCCTGTGCAGAAAAGTGGAAGAGGAAGGACAAATCCTGGTCTACTCTACGAATGAAAGTTCCTTTAAGGCCTTGGAACATATTTAAAGCCTACTATAAGCTGGACATGGTCACCTTCAAGGTCCTGACGGGTCTTGAGAGCAATGTTGAGAGTAATCAAATAAACACAGTAAGGGGGCATCGGCTGTCCTTACCAAAGTGATGGTGGTTTGATATTACTCTCATACAAGAACCCTGGATGTACAAGGAAAAAATTATGAAATTTTGGGGCATCAAAGGGGAGATAATTCATAACAGAAACTCAGAGATCCCAAGAACCTGCATAATTAGCCGTAAAGGAATAAATATACTGCCTTTGAGTAATTTGTGTTCCAGAGACTTGACAGCAGTCAAAATAAAGACGGCAGGCGGGAACGGACCAGAGGACAGTCCGGAACCACCACGAACCACGAAAGTGGAGGAGTTGGTTAGGGCCTGCCAAGCAGATGGACTACAATTATAATTGAATGTGATGACAATGCACACCACCTAACCTGGGGAAGCATCAACACCAACAAAAGAGATGAGCTCTTACTACAGTTTATCATGGCAAATAACTGCAACATTTTAAACATAGGCAATAAACCTACTTTCATAGATGCAAGACGTAGTGAAGTGATAGACGCAACGATAGGAACTACATTTGTAAGTAACTATGTTCGGAAATGGAATGTTTCCGATGAGGAAAATGATTCAGACCATCGACACATAAATTTTGAAATCGGTGGGATTCAGACCTCGATCCTAACATATCAAAATCCCCGAAAAACAAACTGGGGAGCCTATACGGTGGACTTGAAAACCTGGATTTTGACATCAGAGATTTCACAGACCTAGAGTTGGCAGCAGATCGATTATAGGGAGCTATCATCTCTACTCACAATGAACATTGTCCCATAGTAAATCAGAGATCAAACAGGAATGTGCCCTGGTGGAATGAAGATCTGGCGAGGATGAAACAAAAAACTAGAAAATCCTTCAAATGTGCAAGGAAATCAGGTTCATGGGACAAATACGGAAGGTCCATGACTGAGTATAACAAAGTCCTGAGAAAATCCAAGAGAGATACGTGGAGAAGGCAATGTGAGGAGGGCGAACAGACCCAAGCATGTGCCTGGCTCTACAAAATACTCTCGAAGAAATCTCAGGTCGCAATAAATAATCTGAAAACAAATACGGATGAGTATACAATAACCGGAGAAGACACTATCAGAGAGATTTTCCGGGTACACTTTTCCGGGTCAAAAATTACAAATCTAACACCGGAGACCTGGTGACCCCAAAAAGGGCATCCAGGGAGGACTGGAAAATGACAAAAAGGTGATAGATATAGAGGAAATTGGATGGGCTGTAAACTCATTTCAACCCTATAAGTCCCCGGGACCAGATGGCATATACCCAGCAATGCTTCAAAAGGAACCGGAAGTACTTTTCAAAAAATTGTGTATAATTCTCAGGGCAAGCTTAGCACTGAGACACTTACCTGAAAATTGGAGACTGATCAGGGCCACCTTCATTCCGAAACCTGGGAAAATCGGACAGGACTCGGCGAAGGCTTCGAAACCAATTAGTCTCATGTCATTTGCATTGAAAACGCTAGAAAATCTACTTGACAGCCATATCAGGGACGTATCACTGGCTATCAGACCATTATATCGAGACCAATATGCACAGAGGTTGGGTATGTCAACAGAAACGGCTCTATATCAGGTAACAGAAAAAGTAGAACATACTTGCAAAAACAATGAAGTACTTTTAGCTGCTTTCTGGGACATTGGGGGCGCATTTGATAGTACGTCGTTAGAATCAATCATCCAGGCGTCGAGGGGAAGAGGGATCGACGAGACAAGCTGTAGGTGGATAGAATGCAAGCTTAGAGGAAGATTGGTATATGCAACCATTATGTGGGAATCAGTCGTGGAACGGGTAGCAAGGGGCTGTCTTCAGAAGGAGGGTTTCTATCCCCTCTGTTATGGAAACTTGTAATGGAGGAATTACTATGTATCTTGGATCATAATGGGTATAAAGCACTGGGCTATGCAGATGGATAAGTCATCTTAGTCTAGGGTTAATACAATAATGTAGTGAAGGAATAGATGCGGCAGGCCCTGAATATTATAATGAGATTAACTAAAAAAAAGAAGGGCTTAACATAACCCCATCCAAATCGACCATAGTAGCATTCACCAAGAGGACTAATACGGAGGGTCTCGGACTTCGAAGTGAAGAAATGAAGTTAAATATCTGGGAGTAATCCTAGATTCCATACTGGACACTTGGACAGGATAAATAGACGCACCTATGAAAAAACATGGAGGCTAAAATGAGATATGATATATTGGCAAACACAATTGTGGTGGAACCCATGATAACATACGCATCTCTGGTCTGGTGGCCAGAGATGAAGCAGGCGACCGCTATCAACAAACTAGAATACCTCAATAGCTGCATTGGAGACACTCCTGACTCTACCTCCTTTACACTTTATGATGTGATGGGGGAGGCCAGGATTGGCCAATTCAGACTGGAAAACTCACCGAACTACAAAAGATCGGACCGAACAGAAATTTAGGAACAAGTGGAGAATCACATATTGAATATGTGCACGGACCACATGACACCGAAGTACACCTTAGACACAAACTTTACAGCCAAAATCATGAGCCGTGAAGAGTGGAAGACCATTTGGCATCCCAAAAATATGTTTGGAAAGAATACCTGGTATACAGATGGATCGAAGACCAAACATGGAACGGAAGCTGGAATATACCGAGCAGATAAAAATCTAAATTCCAGGCGTAAATGTATGCTATCTTGCAGTGTGCAAGGCTCATTGAATTGAGACCTCAAAGAAATGAGCGGATCAATATTTTTACAGACAACAAGAGCGCACTAGTGGCTCTGATAAACCCGAAGGTGACATGAAAACTGGTCTGGGAATACCATGAAGAACTGAATAAACTTGAAAACAGAAACAAATTAACTTTGTACTGAGTGCCAGGGCATTCAGGAATCACAAGTAACGATAAAGCTGATGAATACGCTAGACGCGGATTATCAACTTCAAATAGAGGTCCTGAACCAGCTCTGGGGGTACCAAAATCATTGGTACCAAACCAGATTAGGACATGGACCAATAAAAAACACACACAGTACTGGACAAAAGTACTTGGCAACAAACACAGCAGAACCTTCATAAGGGAACCGTCCGAGAAAAGAACCGAAGAACCGCTTCAATATAATAGGGATCGGCTCAGAATAATTACAGGGTTACTAACCGGTCATTGTCTGTTCAGAGAACACCTGAATAAAATGGGGCTGTACAACGGAGACCTCAGCTTCAGATTATGCAATGAAGGGATAGAAACAGCTCTACACATCTTATGGGAATGTGAGGTACTAAATCACAGAAGACAGCCAATATATGACGAACATTCAACACGGAACCTGTACAAACTAGTACAGGGAACGAGTCTGATGGAATGGGTGTCATGGGAAGATGTGAGAATAAACGCAATGATCCCAAGAGGCTTCAGTGTTTTCTGGAGACTTGGACTAATTGGACAAGTCAGACATCTCCCAACGTACAAAAAAATTAGTGCATTTCTCAGTGCAATCGGTATTCGACAAGATCATGAAATTTAATAGAAATCAAACCTCATAGGACTTCAACCCATGAAAAGTCTCCCTTTCTGGCCGGAGCCAGACTTTTCTATTGTCTACCTACTACCCCGATATCAAAAATTTCAAGATGAAACTCGGAGAGTTTTCAATTGATCGGACTATCCATTCAGTGAAAGATTTTTATGAAAGTGACCGTACATAATGTGTGTTTCATTTATATGTATTTAAAAGTGTATTGCATATAATAATTGTTTTTTACTTGAAGTTAGTCCGTGATATTTTATTATGTATATTGTTATTATAAATATACTAGTATTAGACGTTTCCTAATTGTATGATCTGAAAGGAATAAAAAGTTTCATCATTATTAGGATAGATACCACAAACTACAAGTCTGTGAATAACTTCCGTTCAGTTAACTAATGATGGTATCTGAACGTTAGTGCACAACAAATTATCTAGAATCAATATTAACCGGAGGTGATTCGTAATAATAATCCATTATGAAGTTATCTACCGATGCTACACTTGTTAGTCCCTAGGTGATGGAATATAGCTGCGAATCCGAACTAATTCGAAGTGTGTTTATACCGGATTGGACATCGGTTGTGTATTGTGGTCAATTGCGGAATTGGCTGCTAGAATCGTAAAGCCATTTCACTGCCACAAATACACAGAAATCTACTGCGGTTATTTACTTGTTCGGGGCGCCTGTCAATGGAAAACAAATTAATGGCGACATGAAGCATGTACATGTTGAATCAGTGAATGCTGAAATGGACAGCAAATCCGGAGATTTTGAGGCAATTTTTCTCCGTTTGTTTCTCTTTCGTTTTTATAAAATTCAGAGATCTATTGTAGGGTCAGTATTATACAAGTGATTTCTGGGAGTACACCAAATTCAGATTACTCATTTGAAAAACTGTCTTATCATATAATAATAATGATATGTATTTATTCACTTTCTCAAGAATGTTAACAGTAAATATACATGTACCTACATATAGAAATGAACAGTGAACAAATAAAATTCATCTCACGAGGTAAAATGATCTGCCTGTGTGTAACAAATAGGAATACTGATTCTAACATCGAATAAGATTCATGCATTAAATTAAGTATTGAGATATAAATTCAAAACAGCTACATTTGAACAGTTATAGATAAGAATATAACTTTAAACTGGACATATTTGAAGAGGATTTGAAGAATCAAAATGAACTAATGAATTGAAGATAATTATAAACTGGATAGAAGTATTACATCAGTTCGGACTTCCATTCTCTAATATAATATAAATTGATTTGAAATCCCTGAAAAAATATAAAGATTAAACGAAAAAAACAATTTTACTGAACATAAAAAACTGAAAATTACACTGCATCAATTGAAAGGAATTTGTACCAGACTTTGAAAAAACACCAAGTAAATTTTTCGGAAAAAAAGCGATCATCGCTAACACCGCACCACAGTAAGCCACCTCACTTGTGTGGACTACCAAAAATTAACAAACAGGATGTTCCTCTCAGACCGATAATTAGCTCCAGAGATTCAGCCACTCAGAACTTGTCCATGTTTTTACTACCGATAATTGAGTAATTGAGAGGAAAACATCATCTTTTGTGAAAAATTCAAGACATTTCGTTGAACTACTAGGGAAAATCGAAGTCAAAGAGCAGGATCAACTGATCAGTT
>WOGP01006372.1:0-12423 GCA_015342065.1 Leptinotarsa undecemlineata | reverse complement strand
CTTTGAAGCATCCATAATATAGGCCGAATGTATTTAGTGGACTTTTGGAAAAAGCTATCACTCATAGACGGAAATGATACAGGGAAAACATTTAGCAGACACGTTTTTCAGGAAAATGGATAATTTTTAACAATAAATTGCTAACAAATTATTCCATTTGAGTTTTAGAAATGAGGGATGCACAAGTTCATGTGGATAATTGGTATTGAAAACAGACAATGCTTCAAGAGATGCTTTAAACATCATTCTGGGAATGAATCTGCTCTATGCCCACGTACTCTATAAATGCACAACCTCATTATCAAATGAAAATTCTGTTTTGCCTTTCACTGCATGGAAAAATATCCGGATAAAAATAACAATCATTCGAAAATAAATAGCCGATACAAAATAACGAGGTCCGTTGGATTCCGTTCCGTCAAGTGGAAGTTTACATTTCGAAAAGGCATATTTGAACGAACTGGCCCTCGTCGCTGATATCAAGCCGTGTTGTTGTTATTTGCCCTCTAGTGGACGGTAATGGTCAAGAGGAATACTAGAATGCATATTTAGGAAATATTTTTCTACTTACATTTTCTGTTGAGTGGACGTTTGAGAGCATCGGGTTAGCAGAATATAATGGTCATTTCCGAACATGGACATTAAATATGACTGAAGTTTGGAATTTTCTCCCTCGTTTCGGAGGATTTTATGTTGTCGTTTGTTTTCTCATCGAATAGTACGAATAATATTTTTTAAAGGCTTTTTTGTCATGTAATTTTCTTTCGCTTATTGCAAATGTAACCAATATTATGGTAATCTCTCTCTATATCATTTTCTCGAACTTCCATTGTCTAATATGATATAGAATGATTCAAAATCCCTGAAAGAATGAATGAAATTTTAAAGATCAGCTAAAAGAATAACAATTACATTACAATGAAATGAAATACAAGCAACAATTAAAAATGGAACAATAAACAAGAAATGAAAATTAAAATTGGAAGATTTCAAGCCGAGTTACCTCACGACGTTTCGATTGTAAGTATCCACAATCGTCTTCTGGTGGATACTCACAATCGAAACGTCGTGAAGTAACTTGCATTAGAATCTTTAAATTTTAATTTTTTGTTAATCGTTCAATTTTTAATTGCTGCTTGTTTTTTATTTGATAGTAATTTCAGTTTTTTTGCTTGATATAATTGTAATTTTTTTAGCTAATCTTTTCAATTATACTGATTCTTTCAGGCATTTCAAATCATTCTATATCGTATTAGACAATGGAAGTCCGAACTAATGAAGTTCACTATGGAACATTGTCAACCACCTTCAAACAAACATGGTAATTTGTGATTATTATCATGAATAATAAGTATGACATATTTGTCTATCGTTTTGAGAGCTTGTTGACGAGTATACTGATTAAGTTACTGTTACTACAGCCATGATGGCTGATGTTATCTGTTTGATTTCTGATGTAAAAATATATAATTCCACGTAAAACCGATTGCTGCCATGGTGAAGCATGCCATGGTGACAGCCATGCGCAAACATCTGTGCGATTCTTCTTCCACTGGTTTGGTGTTACGCTATCTTTCTCGTCATACTGAGCTCGGTTACCTATAGTGTTTGTACTTGTACATCTAGCTGTGTATTAGGCTCTTGTATATTTGGGTAGATTGTTAGATCGAAATTTACTCAATTTTAATGTCATATAATGTTTTCAAATTGATTGCTATTTGATTTTAATTTCATCTTTTCAAAAAATAATGCACTGAAACTTTTGCTTGAAGAATAAATTTCTTAAAAGCTGACACAATTGTTTTTTGAAATTAGCTAATAGTGAGTGGCGCTCGAATGTTTCTCTTGTTGTTATCAACAGGAATATCAAAAAATTAATTGAATAATGTTCTAATGATTGTGGAATTTATATTGAAACTTTTATAATGAATATTTTTAGTTTGAGATGTTCAGTAATATATTGCAACAGATAGCTCAGAAGTGACTAGAGTGTATTAAAGCCACATTTGAATTTTTTCACGTTCATTTGTATTATACACTTTTTATAAATATTTTATTATCAACAATAATCACAAGGGTGCCGTGATGACTCAAAATTTTTTGAATTGTTATAATAAGAAGCTACATAGGATATGATCGAAAATATACGCTATATTTTTTTCGAAAAATATCTTTTTTCATATCGGTCCTGTTAGTGAAGATCAGCTGGCACAAACTTATTGAACACGTATCCACTTGACTAAAACACTTGAAAAAAACTGGTATTAAACATTGCCAGTATTCTAAAATGCTGAAAACACTACTTTATGTTCATTTTTGCTGGAATTACTAAATCTATTTCTCATTGTTTTTTGGGTGTGTAATCTCCCACAATCCAAAAAGTGTATAAATTTCAATCAAAGTATGAAAGGTTATACAAAAAACAAAAGAAGCATTTACTCACTGATTTTTTTTTATATCGACCATATCTGACTCATGACTTAAATTATAAATCCACAAAATAGAAGAAGACGACTAAAACTGACATATTTAAAAGTTTTTGTTAATTTGATTTGAAGGGGTTATATTTTAGGAGCGATTCATTTTTGGGATAGAAAGTTTTTGGCTTTCTACTACTCCATCTTGATACAAAAAAAAATTCATCATCTTTTTTTTTTAGTTTATAATATTGAACGAAAGCCATAGTTTGTGGAGAAAAATCAGTTTTTTATCGACTTTGTTCAACGTGTTGTCGGACCTCTTCTGGTGACCAGTGCCAGCTGCTGCTGATGCAACTTTTTGTATATTTCATTCAGTTTCTCATATTATGACGCTGCTGTGATGGTTTGATCCGACTACAAGAAGTTATAGTGAATCACATCAGCCGCTGACCACAGTACATAAACCTTGGTCTTTTTTTGTTGAGTTTTTATCATTGGGAAGTGGCTGAATAACCACTGTCCAACCACTGTCCTGAAAGTCTCCTGTTGTAGAGGATCCACTTTTCATCACACTTGACGATCCGACCCAAAAAAAGGAACCACTTTGGAATCGTGGGGCACCCTCATTCCGAGCTTCTGGGCATTTCCAATTCATCTCAAATGATGAAAAATTGCATGAGAGATGACACCCAGTTCTTCCGCCATCCCGCGCATCGTTTGTTATGGGTCAGTCTTCATCTGGACAACCACTTCGGGGCTAATCTTCGAGGCTGAAATCTCCGGAACGAAATTTCGCAAACCAACGTTGAACAGTGCGTTCATTAACACTATCATTGTCAAATAATCAACGCTGACGACACGGCTCATCTCTCATCTTCCAGGATCTCGGGATCGTCTACATGCAACGTGCATTGGACGACCTCGAGCGCTGGTACTTCGAGTGGAAGATCCGGAAAAGACTTGGGCGATAACCATAGGAAGAACGATATCTTCTCCGGCCATGAAAGTGAGAATCTCTGGAAGGAGATCGACTGTCAAGCGCGGGTAAAGTACTTCGGTCTTCTGATAGACCGTATACTCCCAAAAGACAATGATAAATAGATATAGTAATTCCAGCAGAAATGAACGTGAAGTAGTCTTTCCAGTATTTTAGAATACTGGCAATGTTCAATATCAGTTTTTTCACGTGTTTTAGTCAAGTGACTACAAGTTCAATAAATTAGTGCCAGCTGATCTTCACTAACAGAACCTTGAAAGCAAAGACCGAGGTTCGGATCAAAAGTATGTCCCCTCTGATCAACAGAAAATAAAAAATCAGTCTGAAAAACAAAATTTCCATCTACAATACGATGGTCAAGTCTGTCATCATGTATGGGTCAGGCGTCTAGAGATAAGCAGCTCAGAGCAATATCTCCATTCTGGAGAGACTATAAAATAAGTTGATACAGATGGTTGTTAATGCCCCATGGTTCGTACGAAATGAGTCCATCCCCGAAGATTTGCAGCTATCTTCCATTCAAAAGTCCATTCAGTCGAGGAATCGGTGAATTTTTTAATGTGCGGAAACTCATGATAACCCGTTAGTTAGGGAAGTTATAGATTATGCTGTAGACGACCCCTCCCGATTTAGAGGACCCCGACACTCTGTCCCCCGCTAAACCCGGGGCCGCACTACAGGATGCTAGATGATAAGGTCTTGAATTTTCCCATGGACTCAGTCTATGGCCTGGGCTTAATTCCCGCATATAAGGAAGTAAACTCTTGAAGAAACACAAATCCGGATCTTCTTTGGAGGTGATTTTTTTTCCAGAAGTGCAGATTTTTTGAGCTCTAACTGAACGAGTTCATCAATAGTTATTATGTTGTCTGCATCTCTTACCGTACAGAACAGTTTGCGTTTATTTGCACGGCATCTATCTGTAGATGTGTTCAAGGGAGTTCCTTGGGAATTGGGACCAGTATGATTATGAATATAGCATTCGGTGTTAATTGATACTTCCTGCATTGAGTTATTTCATGTGGAATCGTTTCAAATACGTGGCTATGTGTTTTAGTATATTATTAATTTAATTACTAAAGTTGGTGAAAAAAAGTCAACCCTCAAGATCCGGGCGATTCTAGTAGGTACATATTATTACATAGATGGACATAGATTTCAGTTTGAGTTGTGAGAGTTTTCTCTTGTTTTAGGTTTATAGCTATTGGGGAGTCATTCAACTAACTAGGGAGTAAAGAGGGTGATACACGTGATAGCAAATAGTTAATTAGCAATTTGCTAAAATTAGTAATAACTGAAAGTAACTTGCTCTTTTTTCTCCCGAATTGCATACATTTCTCCTAAATAATTTTTTTAAAGTAAAAAAAAGGTAAATTAAATTATTATAGGTACCAACTGAGCTAACTGCAGAGCAGAAATTTTCGCGCTTCGTCACCCACTGGGGCGGAGGTATCATAGGTTCTATGATAACGTTGGACATAGGCGTGAAAATCAAACCTTCGAAATTTCAAAGTTCTCTTGATAAACTAACAAAGTTTTCTCACTAGTTTCAATTTTTTATTTATCAAAAAAATAGATTTCGGCCATTAAAATATTATATTATTTTTTAATGATCAGTAAAAAGTAATTCACTTATTATTATTTTCATAAGTATTTCAATAAGTGAAAAAGTTATATTATTTTTTACTAATAATTAAGTGTACTTACCATTTGATCCGACTTCGAAGGCTGTGTCGTCAAAATTTTTGAATTTTTCCTAATGGGTCTGCTGTGTCCCAAATTGCCCTTCTTTTGTATACAGAACTTGTTACGCTTTCCTCCATTGCTAGGCTATCCGGCTGGAATATCAAACACGACTGATTAGGTTGGATAGACGCCTGGCGTACCTTCGGATGGTTTTTGAAGGTTAAATGGTAGTGGGGGCCACTGCGGCTACCGTCGTTCTGTTAATCACGTTTATAACTAGCAGATTGTTCACCAGGCAGCTATCTACCATCCACCAACTTACATTGAGATATGGATATGACATTAAAACTGATAAAACTGTTAAAACGACTAATAGTGCCTTTGTTTTTCATATTGGTTCACTGTGTGTTACCAAATATTCAATCCCTGTAGAGAGATTGAATGTTTGTTAGATATAATTTATTATTTTTGGTGATGTGGTGGTTCATATAATTAATTTCCAATGCTTTCAACTTCCTTCCTCGATGGACCCTCTAGATGACTCGTTTACGAAGAAACTCGACAAGGATATTCAAATTAGCAATCAATCTCATCCACCGAACGCTAACGAAGGCTATTTCCCTCAAAAACATGCAGTCTCATAATTGCGTTCTACCGAAGAATCCCACCTGAAATATTCCGGAAACTTGATTAGTGCGCATTCCGGTCTCATGCTCGTCGTCCAGCCTAATTAAATTATAATAACTCGAGTTTATCCAAGAATTGTAGTGGTCTGCGATTTTCTGCAGATAAGAGGAGCTACGGAGAGAGGTCAACTTTAGAGAATCTGGAAGCGGGTAGTGCCCCTTGTTGACTCGAGTACAGAAGCTCGTGCTGCTGAGGGCCAATTTAATCGGAATTCGATGTTGATACAGTCGGCGAGCTGATCTTGTAAAAGCTATTACTGATATTGTCGGTAATGAGTTACCAGTTGTCGGCAGAGTTTCTTACCTTGAGTCACAGGTTTATAAAGTTATTCTGACGAAAATAATTTTTGATTTTATCAATATGATATGTTCAGTTGAGTTTGGGATGATATTCCGGATAGGATGCACCTTCCAATATTGAAAAATATTGGGTGCACTAACGTATTTTGACATGTAGTTCCAAACTTCTGAAAATTTCAGCTTTTCAGCCTTTTACATCGTAAAAAATGTAGAAAACAAGTATTTTTTTTTCTATAAAAAGTTTGATACAACAATGTATTTGTTTTCTGGTGACATCCCTTCATTTTTAGGTTATATGTTAGTGACATTTCGGTAAAATCTATCGGTAACTGTTACCGACTACTATTCGACATTCGTATGATTTGTATGTGAATTTTGACGGGAGTGATTTGTAAAAACTTCAATCGTGAATTTGAATTAAATTTAAAATTGAGTCAAGGAGAGAGAATTCATTTCTCCATTTAATTTATGTTGGAGTGTTCACAGCAACAATACGTTATACCAATTGCAATGAAGAATGCAAATTGAATAAAGATACTTTGCTATACAGATGTAACAGAAAACGAAAAGTTGAAGTATTGAAGAACAAATCCAAAATGATCAGTTGTTATTTTACTAAAATTAACAAAAAAAACACCTATTTTGTATACCGCGCAATATCATTTTAGGTTTGTTCGAAATGGCTTGAGAAGAACTTTTCGAAATTGGGTGGAATAGCCAAAATAGTTGAAATTGACGAAGCTGAATTTGAAAAAGAAAATATAACAAAAGACGAGTGGTAGAGGGACAGTGGCTTCTTGGTGGTATAGAGCTGAATGCATCGTGATAGAAGCAAAATATCAATTCTAGAATTGAATCAATTTTATTATCTGAAAAACGAAAAATTTCTAATAAAATATTTGTTTGAAAGTACAATTATGAAAGACAGTGTACATGAATAACTGAACACGCGTGTTTCAACCATTTCACTGTTGAAATATATCTTCGACATGAAACTGCTAAGTCTTCACTAAGTCACCCGACTTTGTGAGGCGGCTAGATGCATTAACTCTACGTCGCGTATTCTTTTCCATTCAAATGAAGTGGCTTCCATTCAGAATAATGCTTTGGTTGCAATCAGTTGTGATTAGGTTATTGAGATGTCCTAATGTCATATATTCAGTGTGGCAATTGTTTTTCATTTCGATTTCTTGTGTCTCTTCATTTCATTTTATTCATATACTCATATTAGTTGTCTCAGTTAGAGTTAGGGTCTAGTCAGTGTCATAATCATGATATCTGAAACCTTTAAACATTTGTAGAAGCATTCCTAAAAAAGTGTGCGTCTTGGGACGATGTAAGAAGTGATAACATAAAACTAATTATAATAATAATAAGATGCCTTTATTGATCATATTCAATGATTCACAAATGCATGTTTAACAAGAATGATGAATGGGTGGGGTTCAGCTATTAAAGCTGCTTTTAAACTCAACCTTAGACGTACACACTTTTTCTATAGGATCACATAAACCTTCAATATTGATAATTCTGTATAAGTATAGTATAATAGATAAAAGGAGTAGGTGAAAAAAATAATGATAATAAAATTGATAAGTGAAGTGGCGGAATAATTAAATAATTTTATATGTTGAACTATTTGATATTGAAATTGTTCAACTTGAGAAAATCTTAGCTTTTATTGAATAATTCGTGTATGTACATATATTATAGCTACCATGAGCCATGTCTATTGCACACTAAACATTGAATGTCGGCCCGACAAGAGAGAAAGAGCCTGTCTTTCGGTGACGTATGTGTGACAGAAAGGGAAGCCAGACAGACTGGCGCTGTAACGCACTACGTAACAATCCGGTTCACCCTCGCCTAAAAAGTTATCACTTCAAAAGTTTCAATATTTTTATTTATTTTTAATTTGAAACGGATAGTGGCAGTTATTGAAATTGTGAAAATGATGCATATCTAGACCTTCAGAGTGACGTATGATTCAAGAATAATGACACCTAGATAATAATTTTGTAGTATATGAACACTATGTATACCTACTTCTTTTTCATATATTCTTATTACCATGGTGATATAAAAAAAGTATTGTAAAATGTATCCAAATACATGGATAAAACAATATGAATTTATTGCCGTGTCCAACAAATGGACTACAGACGATCAGAAAATATATCATTTGACATTCAACTTATCCGGTATTTCTCTTCGTTGGTATGAACAAAAATTCAGTGATCCCGATCATTTTCTTGAGAGAAATGGAAGAAATTCTTCCATGATGACGTTTCAAGACGAAATGGTATAAAGCTCTGAATTATAAACTCCGTTAAGAAACAATTTTTGAATATTTTTTGAACAACAACAACAACGTTTGTTATACGCAGCAGATAATTCTCTCTCCGAAAATTCAGTTATTTCTCTATTGATATTAGGGCCTCCCTACTATATAAGGAAACAAATATGCCATAAAGACATAAAATCAAGAATAGGGCTAATTCAACTTCTGAAACATGACACAACCACATGAAAAAAACATGACAGATTTTCAAAATACGGGATACCCAGCAAGAAAATAGGAACGGTCGACATTCTGAACAATGCAATTACAATCAATGTAATAAGTTTGTTAACAATGACGAAATTAAAAATTTGGAATCATACACCGTATTTTCTTCTTCAAATTCAGAAAATCATGATAACATAGAAATTTTGTCCGTTAATGGGCATCAATTGAAAACATTATATGACACTGGATCTGATATTGATCTCATCAGTGAAAGAGTTGTGAAAATATTGAACTGACCATACTTCAATACTAATGTTAATATAAGAAGTTTAGCACAAGGCGAAATTTTCCAAAGAGAATTCGAACAAATTATTTCCACAAATAATGAATCCATCAATTTGTTCTTGTAACTATTAAACAGATTCTACTTTGAGAGAAAACTGAAATATTATAAAATTGAATTCATATAGATTTTCTTTGAACAAACATGTTTGGATCAAGGATAAAATCAAAGACATGCTAAATCATGGTATCGTAAAAAAATCCACTTCACCGTATGCCTCACTTTGCATTATCAAAACAAAGAAGGATGGAAAATCGATACACAATCGTATCGATTTTCGACAAATCAATATTGAAACTGAATTAGATCCTTTTCCATTTTCAATGATAAATTATTTAATTGAAAAATTTGGTGGTTGTAAATATTTCACTAAAATAGATTTGAAAGACGCATTTTGGAATGTGAGCATTACAGGAACTAGCAGAAAGTTTACAACATTTGTAACGGAAGAGGAGCATTATGAATTTCTCAGGTTACCATTCGGATGGAAGAATTCAAGTGCAAAATTTCAGAGTCATTCAGGATATTGTTGGTGATTTATTAGACGGAAATGTAGTAGCATATATCGATGATATTATTTGTGGAGGTTACGCTATAGAAGAAAGTGAATATATTACTTTAAAAATTTTGAAAAAATTTGATGAAAATAACTTCAAAATGAACTTCAAGAAATGTTCTTTTTGTGTACAACAAGTGAGTTTTCTATGTAAAAAAATCAATAGAAATACGAAAAAGAAGTAAGTATACATAGTATTCATATAAATTTATTACAAATTTCATGGCAATCAGTTTCGTCTCTATTGCTAAGGAGCATTTCATCTTTCTGAAACAGTGTTTTGCTGGCTTAGTTTCGAATTTTTTTATCATTATATCAGTTTCAAGAAAGCGATTTATCTAAAAATTGTTATGAATGTATAAAAACAGCTTCCTTTCGTTTAATTAATATCGAAGGTATGGGAAAGTTATGAAGACTTCTTCACTCAGTTCATCACCCATCAGAATTTCACCTGTATTTTCTTCTCAATCATCAATATCTTATCATCATCAAACTCGCCTAACTCGTGCTCCCTAATGATTGGTTTCAGCGCTCGTCAACTGACTTCCCTTTAAGGGCCCACCCCCATCGCAAGACATTTCTTTGAATAGTAGAATAGATATTGGCACATGACCGAAGCACATAAAAAATTCATTCCTACATGACCGCAGCTATATACGGTGTGACGTGACGTCCCCGAACCACATTCAATATTGAAGGGTTCATGAATGATACATGCTGTCCGAGCAAAGGCTCAATTTGTCATCATTTTTGTCAAAGGAGATGTGAAATTTAATTTGAATTAATCTAAAAAAGAGTCTTCGAACTGTTGTTATTTATGCAGTATGCCAAAGTTTTCGATCGGACGAGTAGAACTTTGCTGAACATTATTCCGATAAGCACCTACTGACAAACAAGATTGATAGTTTTGAGATTGGCAGCCTACTGGCTTGAATTTTGAAATGAAAAAAGTTGGTGAATTGATAAAAACCGGAGAGTCTACGATTTCATTGCAAGTTATGGTACAAATTCGAATAAAAATAGTTCTTGCATAAATCTATTCCTACCGAGATGGATCTGCCTCACAACAAAGTAAGTGAAAATTGGTGAAATTACTATGCATACCACACATGCAAAGGTTTGGTTTTTGGGAGTATCTCTGGATGAACATCTCTCTTGGAAATTCCATTGTCAAAAATTATCTTTCAAACTGAATTTAAAATATCCCTTTATTAATTCACAATCTCTTCTAGAAGTGAAACATATGGTGAATTTTCATATACCCAAATCGAATCGAGACTCAGATATGGCATTTGCCTACAGGGCAATGCACCAGGTGCGAAACATATATTAACTACACAAAACCAAATGTTTTGATGTATCGCGAGAGTTTCTAGCAGAGAATCCTATTCAGCTATTTTCAAAACATTTCGTATTTTGACGCTTCCATGTCTCTTTTATTTTGAAATATGTGTCAATGTTTTTTTTTTCAAATAAGAACACTTTTATTTGCAGTTGGGATATTCATGGTAATGAAACAAAAAGCAACAAAAAGCATTAAGCAAAAAAAAATTCATGTGCTTCTGATCATTTTCGAAGACTATTTGTCTTCGAAAATCATTATTTAGAACTGGTGATAGGTTTTTCCATTCAGAATTCCGTCAAATAAATGAGGACCAACAATTCTATCTTTCTAAATTCCTGCCCACACGTTAATACTAGATCGCACTTTAGGTCGAATTTCTCGGACCTGCCTGAGGTTGTTTATACTCAAAATGTGTTCGTTCGTTATCTCAGTTGAATATACCACAATTCGTAAAAGTGCTTTCATCTGTCCAAATTACATTTTCTAGGAAAACAGGACAATCAGTTCTTATTATTAGCCAAATACAAAATTCTTATCGCCTATCGGGATCATCTGGATGCAATTTTTGAGATGTGTGTAATTTGTAAAATTTTAAACTGATTTTGTGGAGATGTCTTCAAACACTTGTATGACAAACATTCATTTCGGAGGAAATTTGATGTGTAGATTTTCCCAGGTTCATGTTTATCTGCAAATTAATAATTTTCATTGAAAAGGACACAATGTCTAACTCACCTCATACATTCGTCATTTACCAAATTTTCTTTAGTTTCCTTGTCTATTCTGTCTCCGTATGTTTTCCTCGGCTTTTCAAATTCACCAAACTCGGTGAGATTTTGATACAATAACTTGAACATAGTTCGATGTGCTTGATATCTTTCGGAGTACATGTTTGAATATTTTTTCGATACCCTAACACTGTTCCTATCACATTTCTAATAAATTTGTGTCATATCTCTTTTTTTGATTCGTGAAACCCTCAATTTAACTATTTTCGTATCTCTCATAGTTTTTGAGATCACAATGGTGAGTATCGAACGTTTGTTTGAAGGTGGTTGACAATGTTTCGTGGTGTAGTACATCAGTTCGGACTTCCAAAGTCTAATATAATATAAATTGATTTGAAATCCCTGAAGAAAATAAAAAGATTAACCGATGATAACAATAATCAAAGGATTATCGGAAAGAATAAGGATTGAATCCAAGTATAACATCACCTATTTCAGATCTGGAAACACTATCCGTAGCAGCCACACAAGAACCAGGCCACCAAACGCGGACTGTGATTCCAAGAATTGCATTTACGGGATACCCTGCGAGTGAAACATCGGTGAAACTAAGAGGCCATTGAAAGTTCGCATTGCTGAGCACAAGAAACACACAGCCAGGAGAAACTTGCAAATCCGGAATAGCAGAGCATGTTTGGACTCATCAACATAATATCAAATGTTCTCAAGCTGAAATCATCCACAAAGAGGAACACTGGTTTAGGAGAAAATTCAAGGAAGCCGCGTATATGTTGAATAGTCAAGCTAGCGTAGAGATACGTAACATATGGAAACCTGTTACCAAGCGGAAAAT
>WOGP01006371.1:0-12423 GCA_015342065.1 Leptinotarsa undecemlineata | reverse complement strand
CGTACCTAAGCAAATTTTGTTATTGCAGATATTTTCTAATGTAACAGAAATTGTAATTTGAGGTCAATAAAATTTTTTTTTCTTTCTTTCTATAAAAAAAGAGCTATAAATTTTATAGGGCACTTATCGTAACATTACGAAGACTTATATTAAGCTCCATTGAAAATCAACAAACTAATATCAGTAAAAATTTTGTTACTACATTGCCAGTTCAGTCACAATTTCGATTTTTTTTACTGATCATTTTTTTGATTCTCACTTTCTACAAGGCGAAAAAAATAAAAATTGTAATGAAAAACTTCATACAGGTGTAGAAAGGGCAAACATTTTAGTTGACTCCAATGAGTTACTGCTATATACCAAAAATACACAAAACCTAATGCTCCTTAACACCCATTATAAATTATTAGTATTTCCCTGTTGAAAATTAGTAAATCGTCAGATCAATCCACAAATGTTTATCAAAAACAAGCACATCTTAATAAGATGTCTCAACTACACATAAAATCATCATATGAGTGTTGAAAAATGACATAATAAATTGTCTCTATAACAGAGCAAAAGGGATAAACATAACTGATGAAATAGTATTATTGATAAAATCTGTTCTAAATGAGAACACTTAACCAGATTCGTTTGTAGATTCAATAACAAATGCAATTGAAAATAGTCAAAAACCAAATGACCATTTTGAGTAGTAGACTGAGTAAAGCATGTTATGACATCAGAATAATTCGAAAAATATATTGATTCAAATGCAGCGCTACAAGAATACTGTGGCAAGCACGGTGAGAAGTAAAAAGTTGCCTATGTTATCCGACAAGGGTGAAGTATCAAGAAGAATTCTCTCTAGCAGGGCAGTGAGAACAGTTGGAAGAATGATCACAAGTGTGCCATTAGAGTGTTGAAAGGCGAGACAGTCCCAGATATTAGATTAGTTCAGAGAGATGGTTAAAACAAGGGATGGGGTTAAAAGCGATAGTAGAAAGTTGCAAAAATTGTAAAGTAATAGAGTTGAACCCATACAAACGCAACAATATCATTCTTCTTTCTACTATACGATTCTAAGTTGGATTACAACATAAAAACTCTGGAAGAGTTAAAATTACAAACCTTTGAAATAAAGTTATCACTTTGCTTTTCTGCTTGGTCTTTTATTGTACTATTCTTTTCTTGCACACCCGTTTCCCTAAAAATAGAATTTTTTTACAAAGGCAATAATTTTTTTGCAAGGGCAAAAGTATGAAACACTTTTTCACCTTATAGTTTTGTCTTTCTCTAATTTCAATTTCTTGATTGGATTACCATGTTCTGTTTCATGCGTTACCCTTTTTGAACTATCTTTTTCAATAACTGTTTCACAATCGGTTTTTTCCTTGGAAGTATCAGTTTTTCGTTTTTTTATCTTTACAGCTTCCATTGTGGGATCGAATGTGTCTGGAATGATCATTCGTGTTTCACCTTCTATTTTACAAATACCCTCGGAGAAACATTCACTTTCTGTATTTGGTACAAGAGCATTGTTTTGTGTAGGTTCTATTGCTCTTGAGGTTGGAAATACCTCTTCTGCCCTGTTGAAGTTTGGATTACAATCTTTTTCACATGAACCGTGAACTATGGCCATTGCTATTTCTTGAAGAGGGATAGTCCTTTGGCCCTTTTTAATGAAATGCTTGATTATTTTGTTGAAATGTGTGTCT
Source organism: Leptinotarsa undecemlineata (assembly GCA_015342065.1). Taxonomy (NCBI): domain Eukaryota; kingdom Metazoa; phylum Arthropoda; class Insecta; order Coleoptera; family Chrysomelidae; genus Leptinotarsa; species Leptinotarsa undecemlineata. Next base: position 10,723 of record WOGP01006371.1, on the reverse strand, counting down.
TCTTCTTGGTTGGGAGTTTGTATGATTACAAATTCTTTTTGGCTGTTGAGAATATCTGCTAGAGGTATCGAAGTCTTTTCCCAAGATATCGCCGCACCTCCTGCGAAATGACAAAATATTGTTAATTCATATACTAGAGTTTTTTCTACACGATATTCTCTCAAATATATTTTTTAATGAAGAAAAGAGAATTGAAACTTTCTATGTTTTTTAATACTTTTATTTGTAACTAACGTTAGTGGACATTTTCAAACTTATAACATTGAAGTTTAATGCTTTAAAGTTTATACATTGAAGTTTAATGTATAAGTTTGAAAATGTCCTTATAGGACGAAACTGCAGTTAACGTTATTTACAAATAAAAGTGGTAAAACATATAGAAAGTTTCAATTCTGTTTCCTTAATTATGATTTTCTACCACATAGTAACGGCTACATTCATCAACATATTTTTTGGAAAACAATATGACTTCATTAGCACAAAATGTTCGAATATTTCATACTCATCTCTATACTAATGAAAACCAATTCAGATTCGCCTCTATAACTTATGAAATTCTGGTGGTTCTTGTGGTACCATGATCGACTGAAAATTATTTTTTATACTATTTCCAGCTTTACTGGATGTCAACATCTTTACAGTTTCGAATGAAACACCCAATATAGTTTCGATAGTTCCTTTCAAATTGTAATATATTTTGTAACACTGCCAACATGATATATGGAAATAATCCAGCTTTAGAGATTTTGATTTTGAAAATTGAATTATATGACTTTATTCAAACGGCAATATCATGGATCATTATGTTATTCAGAAATATTCGCAATCCACCAAAATTTTGCTATTATGAACAGACAAATTAACTTGCATAAAAATTTGAAAATTGTCATTTTCAGTGGAATAAAAGCATGTATGAGCACAAAAATTATATTTTAGTATTTTTTTGTTTGTGAAATGCATTGCCGAATCGACTGAAAGAAGAATGTCACAGTTACAAAACAAGAAACACACTTCCAAAATATCAATTATTATTATTACCTCGATACACGAGGTATATTCCGAAAAATAACATTTTTTTTTATTTCAATGGTTTTGAAGACATTTTCAGCTGTATTCATTGTTTACTTTGTCTGTGGGAGCCGCTATGGTTAGATCTGTTTTTGAAAGCTCGGCGATTTCCATTTGTTCAGAATTTGTTCCAAATTTTGGTTAAAAATGAAATAAAATGTGACAAAGTTCATGAAACGTTAAAAAGGGACTATGGTGAGTCTGTTATCAGTAAAACAAGAGTTTAGGAGTCTTATGTATAAGCATTCCAAGATGACCGTGAAGACATTGGAGATGACGAATGCCTTAGTTGCTCAGGAGTCATTAGATGAAATCAATGACGATGCAGAATTACTTAAACGTGTTGTAACAGGTGAAGAAACATGGGTTTACAGATATGACGTCGAAACTTAGGTTCAATCGTCCCAGTAAAGGTATTCTGACTCGCCATTACCAAAAAAGGCTCAAAACGTGCGGTCAAACGTGAAAGTTATGTTCAATGTGTTCTCCGATTTTATTGGCATAGTACATCATAAATTCTTGCCACTACGTCAAGTGAATAAGAGTACTTCGTACAAGTTCAATGCCATTTACGTGAAGCAATTTGAAGAAAATTGGAAGATTTGTGGAAAAAAGTTCATAACTTTTGCACCACGGTAATACACCTGCTCACACTACACTGCTTATTCATGAATTTTGGCCAATAACAATACTGTAACGATGACCTATATTCTCCATATTCTTTTTCTGATTGATTCAGCCATTACGGTTGAATGGATCTTGATGAAGATCCATAGTAATTTCATAAACTACAATTCACGATTTGATCTCCACAAAGTTTGTGGAGATCAACGGCAAGTGTGCCTGCTCCAAAATTGAAGGTCGACTATTTCAGTTGTATTGCCAATTGCATATGCAGGAAATTTTCTATGAAGATTCCTGCACTGACGCCTGTTGGATATAATCCAACGCGCTTCGTGGTATTAGCCAGGGAAGTAGTTGTTTTCTGATAGGCGTCAGTCCATTCAACCTACTGTGTAGGTATATCTGATACTGGCTTGAAAGTTTAAAGTTCATTTCTTTACATTTAAAAAGTTTTATAAAAGTGTTGAGAGTGACTTCTAATTGAATAACAAAATTTTATGTCATATGTTTGTCGAAGCGAATCTTCAAATTCATTTGATTATATGATCTCTTAGAACTGTTCCAATGAAGGATTAGTGAGCTTATTCTACTAGTTTTGCGGACCTGCTGAAAGCAGATATTTCGACTACATAGTATTTGTAGATATCAGATGGTTTTTGTATATTATACTGTTGAAACTGACTACAGCTTCAGTCACTTTCGTAGCTTTCAAGGAGAAAAACTCAATTAAAATTCTAAAGGTGATCCATTAGTTGTTTATTGTTTGGTTTATTGTTTCACAATTAGAAGCGTATAATGGACAATTCAATAGTGAGATATTACTTTCACTTCAACCACTGATATAAAGTGAGCTTTAAAAAAAACTAGTAGGAAGAAACATTCAAAGAAGGTTTTTCTTACCAAGAGACAAATGAAGTCCGTCTATGAATTTCAGTAATTATTGGAGAAAAAAAAAATGCAAATCATTTGTACAGAACCTTTTTGTCTATAAATGAGCTGAAACTGCTACTTCTGCCAAAGTGGGTTTTTAAACGAAAATTCTACCATTGCAATGCATAATTTGTAAATTTTCTACTGGTTTTGGGTTGTTTTGAAGATTTCCTACTACTTTAATCAATATATTTTGTCATACATACGAATATTTTTCAGATATTAGTCAACTTACCTACTTTTTTGATAATATCTTCCATTTGCATTTTAGATTTTTCCTTCGAAAACATGAATGTTTTTCCTTTGAACAATTCTTTCCTGGTGATATTACTCTTCAATTCTACTTTATTCAGTAAAGCCTCTGCCATTGGTGGATTTTGATACTCTTCAATGTTAGGAGGTGGCAATCTTTTGTTAATATTTTCAACATATTTGGACCAATAAGCTGGAATCACTATTGGTTTTTGATCGATGAGAGCATGCAAAACTTTAACTGTCAAAGTTATTTCTTCTACAGTTAGATGTGTGCAGTCTGAGGTCCAGTTATCTGTATATAGTCCTCCCAACAGGGCAATGTCCTTCTTTAATTTACTTTTATGAATACTACTCAAGCGTGTACCACTAGTTACAAAATTCTGCACCTTAAAGCTGAAAAGATTGTAGCAACTAATAAATAAAATATTACTCAACAAACCAGAAGAAAATATTTGTTTCGATAGCTCAAACTAGTTTCAAACATTTTCAGGCTTCAAAAAATATTCAAGTCAAAACTTGCTGCTCCAATCTACTTTCAGAGATATATTCAAAAGGTGACTAATGGTCCTTCTTTTTATAATCATTTATTACAGACCTGGCTATTTCCATTTCGTTGAAATTGCATCTTTTCTAGCAAACTACAAAATTAAACTGGAAAGAAATGAAACGTTGAAAAGTTATACGACCTTTGACGAGATAGAATGTGACTTCCATAATTGACTCCGCATTTGTAGTTTGTGTAGTGTTTTATTATAAATGAGGCTTAATTGTCAAAGAAGTACTATCACATCATAGGATCACTGGATTTTGACTTCATATATGATATTTTTTTAAAATAAGCACAAGTTGTCATAACAAATATTTACTCTAAACAGTAAAGGGCTCTAAAACTGAAATCTTACATAAACTGACTAGATATGACCCCAAACTGTATAATGTCATTATTTTTCAATCTGATCTCTTCATTTGGAGATATTTCCTTATTTCTGTATTGAGTTTTATACTTTGACCCACAGTCTTCAAGTGTTGCATGATTCTCCTAAAATACAATAAATAATACAAGATACATCCTCACTCATCCTTCATTTACCTTTATTCGTATTATTGCGTGTCTTCTGCTAATAGACTGGTCATTTTGTAATAGAATATCACAGTCTTTTCGCCCAATAACAAATTCATTTTGATTCAGCAGATAAAATGTTTTTCCTAAAACAAGAGAACATGATTTTGACAAAATTTGTATAGAAGATACACCAATTGGTTACTATTCAGTATTTACCGTCATTTTTATTTTCCAGTAAATATAACATTTTTCCTTTCCAATATAGTCTTAAACACACATCAAAACAATAACAAATATTCAGATAGAAAAGGTTGACAGGACATTCTTCTTCTTATTATTGTTTTTAGGTTCGACTATAATGTTATTATCCAGAGTTCTGATTGTACACATTTGGCAAACATTATTTATGGCAGGTGACAAGCGAAATTTACTAATTATTTGAAAAAAAATTCACGTTATCAATATGAAATTGAGTGGTTCGAAGAGTACTGCAGAATCATAGGTGTCAACCTTCTGAAGCTAGCTCAAAAAATGGGTTTTTTGAAAGTTTATTATAGGGATCGTTACTGATCGAATTATCAACGCTCTCATAATATTCCAGCAAACACTTATATCCAGCGGATGTTCATGTGTAGTCTAGAATGAGTTCAGAAATGAAATTCTATATAATGTACTCGCAACTATATTTCAATGACATTTTCACTTTTTACTGAAATAAATAATCTACCTCAATAACTAAAAATCAATTCTCTTTCGATGGATTTGCTGCAATCCATGCAAGCGCCTTGAGAATGAGTGGAGGTATGGGAGGTGGTGTCGGCAAGTGGTTTCCTTCAGGGTGGAATCCATTCTCGTCAGCTGTGTATTTCACGTTGATCTCTTGACCTTCTGGTGAAGTGTAAAGAAAAGATCCTTGAACGAACAAGTCGACACCATCCTTGTTTATTTTTCGAACCTTTCCTTCTTCCTGAACATATATACCATTATCTGTTTCATACCTGATGGAAAAGAAAATTGTTGATATAAAACATTTTTAAATTGAAAAAAAATGCAAGTCATCAATTCAGAAAATTTGAAAGAATACCAACTAATGCAAGGAGAAAAACGGATATCACTGAGTGGCTTCGACAAAAAAAATCCATTTGATGAAAGTATGGTTAAAAAAACTATTGTGTGTAATATTTTCAAATAAAGTTTGTTTCATGGAATATGTAGTCGACAAGATTACACATAAACGAAATATATTTCTACTTAAGTAAAAGTTGTCCTTGCAAGAAGAAACACGGCATGTCAAAATTAGACCATTTAGTTGAGAAAATTGTAAAACATTTAATAATGACATTCAACGAAGTTTTATACCAATATTCTGGATGGCAAGAAGCTTTATGGACTCCTGGCAGAATCTTTCAGGACTGTCTGACTCCAAGGCGTTTATACCCTTCGAAGCTTGATACCAAACAGTTGTTGGACTACAGTAGGGAAGAACTACGATGTCTAACAGGCCTTCTTATAGGTCACTGTCATTTGAATCATCATATATGCAGATACTCGGACTGTCGGAAGACAGTGTGTGTCGCCTCTGTTTGGAAAATGATGAAACAGCGGAACACACACTTTATGCCTGCCCCACTGGGGACCGAATCAGGTACCCCGCTGGGTACCGAACCAAGTTTTTAGAGTTCGGCAGAGCTGTAGTCTTACCATCAGACCTGAAAGACCACTCATCATAAAAACTAATCGGCTTCTTTAAGAAGCTGGGTTTGTTTGGTCGAATATATGAATTGTTGTGAGCCACAATAAACCCCTGCGGGTTGCGCTGGAGGGTCGAACAGACCCACTCACTTTGGACGTAACCTAACCTAACCTAACCTATACTAATATCTTCTTAAATAAGTTATGTAAATATTTCAAATTGAAATATTACAATAATATTGATTGTATATGAAAAAAAACACGTTTATAAGTTTCAACAAGTATTTTTGATAAATTTCATTAGTTCGGACTTCCATTCTTTAATAAGATTCTATAATGACCCGAAGACGATTGGGAATACTAACAATTCATCGTGAACTAACTTAGTTTGACATCTTTTTCAATTTTTTAATTTAATTTTAATTCTTTGCCTATTTTCATTTTTATTCCTTTTTTTTTCTTTTTACTCTGTAGACATTTGTATATTGATTATTTTATTCGTTTAACTGTAGGTATTTTTATTCCAAGTTTTATTGCTCAATTGCTTTGTATAATTGATATTTCAGCTATTCATCTGAATTTTATTTATATAGTATAATTATATTATAGTATTATAATCATATTAGACAATAGAAGTCCAAATTGATGAAATTCACCATAAAACATTGTCAACTACTTTCAAATAAGTGTTTTTGAATAAATACCCAAATGCACGCCACTACAGGTAGAAAACGACTCGAACACTTATAAAATCTTGTTTGGGATCCGTTTGCCATAAAAAATAAGGGAACCTGGTGAAGTATTTAGACTCGCCTATAGCAGCTGTGGCAAATTATAATGCAACCACAAAATTATAATGGAATCACAAAATTTTGTTTGAGCACTATTAGTGTTTTGAATTATGCATATATGTGATAGGAATATGAATCTTTCAAATGAAAGTATAGCATTAAGTGCAGGGAAAACTATGACGTACCTATATTGCTATAGAGTAATACGACAGATCTGGTTGAATTGAAGATACAAAATTGTTTGACTTCTCCCAAGAATGCAAAGGAAGAAGCTCGCAGAAAAAAGTAAATAGTGGCTAGAAAAACGAATCTGGTAAGCGTAGGACAATTTCTGTGATTTAGAGGAAACTCTACAAACAAAAATGCATCAGAAGGCTGTATTGAGAGAAACATAGATGAAGTCACTAACTTTTAAACTCCTTAAGCTCATATAATCTTGATAGATATTGAAAATGAACGTGAAACGTACAACGTAAATGAAACTCACCCATATTCATAAGATCCATCAGGTTCGAGTTCTTGAAAATGTCTCACGGTCGAAAATTGCGAAGGTATAGTTGCAGCTGAAGCTGCGGCTATCACAGCCACTATTGTTACCTAAAAATTAATCATAGAAAACTTTATTGTATTACTATCACTTGAATAAATAACATTCACGTTTTTCACATAAAAATTTCAAAGTTTTTCTTGTGTTTCGGTCTTATTCAACCAACGTGTGTTCATCAGAAGAATAATAATAAACTGAAAATCAATTACTAGTTTTTCTTTCCTGATGTTTCAGCCCAATTCCTCAGCGGCCAAACGTTATAGTGTCAAATTGTTAAAAGGTGCAAAAAATAATAGTTTGATTCATTTCTTTATTTTCCATACGAATTTTTCCTTTGTCAATTTGTATAGAATAGAAATTGACGAAAAAAAATTCCTGTCAAACTCTTCTGAACCCAATGATATAGAACTATTGAAACATCTACTCATAACTTACAAAAAATACTCCTCATCTGTAGTATTATGAATATGTTGAACGGTGTTAATAATAATTCACACATATTTTTTTCTATCACTTGATTCAAAAATATTTAACATTTAAATTAACACCTTCATCTCACCTATATGAATAGGATGAGAAATGAAGGAATTTTTCATTATTTGATTTTTATTCTTCCATTAACTTTTCATCAATATGTCTTTTTTTTAAATTTTCTCCAATTCTCACAAAGTTTTCATTCTCTATGTAGATGGAAAAATCAATAACCAACAAACAGGTTTATTCATACTACGAATTTTTTTGTGAAAAATATTTATATAGATATTTTGGTTCTCATTTCCACATTCAAATTCACTGAAGAAACAAAAATCTACTTTCTGTCAGTATCGGCCAGTTCCATTCAATTTCCTGAAATGAAAAATCTTAACAAAAACAGCAAGAACCATTTTCCTGATAATTTTATTAAGTTATCAGAAATATGTTTCAAAATTATTTGTGGACTCGTTGCCATTACTTGATTAGAAAAATATTTCTGAAACGTTTATTAGATTTAAGAGCAATTCTGAGGTCAACCGAATAGAAAAAAAAATTGTAATTGGTTTTTATACGAACAATTGAAAGTAAATTGTCCATTTGGAAGTTTTCCAGAAAGGAAATAAAATTTTATAGACTTTTTTGGATTTTTTCACCTCCCACAATCTGAAATAATATAAAAATTGCAATGGAGAACTTCATACAGATGAAATAGGGTCAACTTTTTAGTTCATCCCGATGAGTTATTGCGTAAATTTTTGTATTTTTCACGAAGAAAAATGTTCTATTTATCACGATTTTGATATTTTGATAATCAAAATAATACTAACAAATAATACAGATAATTATCTTGACCATGTGAAAAAAAAGTATTTTCAGTTTTTTTTGGCCGTGGTTTGCACGTTTTATGAGTGCCGTTTCGTCTACTACTGTGGTAGACAATCAAAGGCCATGTGGTAATGGTCGTAGTGCCCGAGTTGTTGCTCGGTTTGTTGTTCTCGTCGTTTAGACCGCATTAACTATGATGCTGGTTTTGACTGTGGTTTCAAATTATTATTATTACATTCGTTGATCAATTTGAGGTTTCGGAGACTAAATTCTGCCTAGGTCTTCGGAATTGAAAACAAATCCAATGAATCTTGCAGTGAATCTTGCAATGAATGTTGTTCGCTTTATTTTCAAACATCCTCGATAAATGTCAGAAGAGTTTGAAAATAAAACGAGTTTAAAAAAAATTGCAAGATTTATTAGATTTTTTTTCAATTATAAAGACAGAGGCAGACTTCACCCTTATTAAGGCTGAGCTCTGATAAATATTATATTTTTCTTTTTGAAAAATACTTCCAATTTTCTCAGAAAATTATTGGGTTGAAAAAATCCCAAAAAGGTCCATAAAAAAGACTTTTGTTCAATATTTGAGGAGAATAATCTTCGTTGATTTTGCAAACATTAGAGTTTCAGAGTATTATACCCAATACAAAGTTTTGTTGATGTATTTGTATAGAATTGACAACAGGAATTGGACAAAAAACAGGAATGGAATAACTAAAAGTATCTCTAGTATTTTTAATATCACTCTATATTTGACCGATTGAAGGTTCGAAAAAATCTAAGACCTTCACTGAATTTATTATTTTCATTCATAGTTCAAAATTGTACATTATTCTTATTAGCGCCTGGCAAAATTAATTATTTCCAAATTTATTGTTAATGAAATGTCAAACTCTGAGCTGAGTCTTTTGACGAAGGTATAGAATAGCGATTGAAAAATTATTTATAAAGAATAAGACTGAGAAAACAATGGAAACTTACGGAAAATGAGAAATAAAACTTCCTATATTTTGATACCATCTGATACAGGCGGTATCAAAACATAGGAAGTTTTATTTTTCATTTTCCATAATGATATTCTATCAAGTAATAACGGCTATATCCATCAATTAATTCAATGAAAACTCATACACAGATATATCTTTCAGATACGAACTGAAAGAAAACAATTAGTTTTTCCTACGGAAATGAGAATCTACACAACGTATTCAATTGTACAATATTAATACAAAAATATACTTTTATGACGGATTTTTCTTCAGTTTTGTATAAGAAAGAAACATCTACGTATGTTTTATCAAAGAGTATCATCATTTTTAAATTGAGTTTTTTATATTTTTTCATTTCCTTTCAAGTTTCCAATTCTTTATAATAGTGAAACTGAAAATTGAAATAATTTTGAATAACTTGCAGTTTGGAGATTGAAAAAATTAAATCATAAAACACTGATAATTGATTGTTGACAACTATATTATTTAGCGTTGTGTCAGTTGCAAAAGTTTGTTTTGAATCCATATGATCAATGTTTCATTGAGATCTTGCTATTTTTATTTTTCTACGTCTCTTTTAGTGCGAGAAACACGGAAATTATCCGGAAGAGAATAAAGTAAAAAATACGAATGTAAACACTTTAAAAAAATATGCATTGATTAAACATTTTTTCTTATGCAAATGAGAAGAGTCTACCTGAACCAACCATTGGATTGCACACTATGAACTACAGCAAACATACACGCAAACTTTAGTAAAGGTGAATTTTCTTCACAAAAATAGTATCCTACTGACTGTATTATTCAAATATATGAGCCTAAATAACTAGCGTCAGATCAGATAAGAAATGAAGAAAGCCGTACATTCATACCTACCAACAATTTGAGCATCCTGTAGCACTCGCGAACCCCACTTGAAATTGTTCCAATGGAAAATTCACACGAGTCTTTATAAGCTGCACCCTCCCTAATAATGAGGAGACATTACTATGTATAAAAATAGGAATTCGAGTTTAAGGTTGAAACATGAATATATACGCACTTATTACGAAATTTTGAATATATTCGGAAACTTGGAAGCTCAGATTGTTTGTTTGATAAAGATGATGGACACTCGTGATGTTCGTTACACCGCAATTTCGCCTTGAATTTTTTTGTCAGTTTTTGTTAGTGGATTCATTTTGATTAATTGATATGGCTATCAACAGTATTGTAACAAGACAGAAAAAAGCCCGCGGAGTTACAGTGAGAGTCATCTTTGCGTGGGATAATTTGATTACTGTTCATCAAGTTTGTGTACTCATACATTAAAAGATCGAGTTACACCATTTGAAGATGCAGATATTATTGGAATTTCTCCTTTTAGTATTTATTGAATATGATATTTTTTTGGTGTTATTTATTTTTTTAATCTTTCATTTTATTTTGATATGTATTCAATTAATTTTAAAATGTATAAATG
>WOGP01006368.1:0-12425 GCA_015342065.1 Leptinotarsa undecemlineata | reverse complement strand
TCACTGTGATGTCTTCTACATTAATACTTATTGCTCTACTAGAGAGCATCTGGAGTATCCATTCTCCTACTACCAGGGGTACATTCCTGAAGTGTAGTTGCCGGGTAATTGTTGGAAAGGTTGTTTTATCAAACGGTCCTTCGATATTTATGAATATACCTAGGGTGGATTCTTTGTTGTCCAATGATCTCTCGATTCTACCAACCACATGGTGAAGGGCCGAATCAGTAGGCCTATCCGGAGTATATGCATGCTGATGTGGATGAAGTGGGTTGTGAACAAGTACTTCATCTCTTATGTACCGGTCACATAGCCTCTCCATGGTTTTTAAGAAAAAACGATGTGAGCAATCCTTAGGATATTATCATAGTCAGCGACTAACAGCAGAGCGAGTGATTCTGTTATTTTCATAACTTGCGGTGCTATCGTGAAGACAATACTTCATGACCCAAGCTAAGACTTTCACAAAAACCAACGAGCATTTCTTCAAGCAGTGAGACGATGAACAAAAACTGACAACCATGCCAGATGAATTAGCAATATTATCTTACAATCATTGATAACTTTGAAGTCCATGATTTTTTTCTAATTATTATGAATTTCAGATAAAGTTTTGTATTTGGTAAACGGTCAATCTAAATGATCAGTGCTACTGACCTCACCATGGAGTGATTTCACTACTTGTAGGGAAATCGGCACAGACAAACAGGCTATTTCTCATTTCACGGATAATCATGATTTTATCATGAACTACACTTCAAGATTTGATCTTCACAAGCGTAAGGTATAATTTAAGGAATTACTATGGATCTTCATCAAGTAACAGCCGAATCAGTCAGAAAATTCGTGGTTTTAGTTTTTTGCCGATCCCATAGATGGTGTCTTCATGAAAGGAGTCATCATTTCTTATGAGAAGAGTGTTTCAATTTATCAAATTTTGAAGAAAAACTGAGAGTATCAACTATTTTCCAGATTATAGAAACCGCAATCAACTAAAATCAATTCCAGTTGTTGAAATTTATTCACCTTAATAAAATAAAACTGAAAGAGCAAAACAGGTTACTATAAAAATTCTGGATTTGGAAGGAAAATGCAATAAAATGTCAAGTTCAAAAGCATAAATTGATAAAATACAATTGAATGTTAAAATGCTAACATACCTTCTTATTCCAGAGTTTATCAAAAAAATCTGTCAGTTTCTGAAGAATATAACCAAGTACAACTAGACAATTACTTACCAAGGAAACCTTTCCTATAAATAATTTTTCTTCAGATATAGAATTATTTGGAAAGTTGTATTAATGCATCGGTCATTTTAGGAAAAACGTTGCCTGTTACATAGATGATTTTTCCTAAAATTTCATGAAGAACTCACCTCAAATTCACCCCAGCTAACAAGACAGCAGGATCAATGGAAAAACTCAAGAATTTCTCACTAACACATTGAATAGATTTCTTCAAGTTGATATTACAAGATGTTTCTATCTTTTCTTCGGCTCCTCTTACATTTTGAAAAATAATACAAGTAACGTATATCCCAACGAATTTCATCAACATTTTTCTAAAATTATTATTTCAATCATCAAAATTTCATTATATTTCAACTGCACCACGACAACTGAATATTAGAACTCAGCGTAATATCGATAAAATTGCAAAATTGCGATAGTTGTCATTTGCCAAATTATAACAATCAGCAAAAAATAATTTGTTGTTTGGATATTCATGACCTAGTTCACTTCTTCATCGAAGGTAAGGAAAATAAATGAAAATATTTATTCAATAGTTCACTTGATATATAGGGTGAAAATTTCTTTTTGTTTTACCATCGAAATATGTAAATCTATAATTTCTACAAACTCAAACTGAACCATATAACTAACCATGATAATAATAGGTAGGTATACAATTTTTACAATAAATTTTATTTGAAACACGTTTTGCTTCGAGTTAGCTTCATCAGTTAAGCTGGAATGAAATTATTATGAGTCTATACTAATATAAATGTGAAAGTTTGTGGAGATGGATGTATGTATGTTTCTAGCTCTTTCACGCCTAAACGACTGAATGGAATTAGATGAAACTTTACATAAATACAGTTCATACATTGGAATAACATGTAGGCTGCAATTTACAAAGGTTTTGTTTAATTTTGGTCATAATATAACGATAAGTATCAGTATGTCGAAAAAATTCTTGCTCTCTGAGAGCTATCTCCGGCGTGCGCAGCCTTTACCGTAGGAATTACCTACATGCAGATAATATACCGTAATAGTTCTTAATAAAAGTTCGCGATAGCATATATCTACTACCTCTTATGTGGTAGTCACTATATGGAAATACTGATCCATATATACAATTAAATGGGATACTTTCTTTACAATACACATTTTAGAATATCTGTCAAATTCTTATAAAAATTGATACAATAGTCGTTTTGAGTATTTAGTATAGATAAACTTTGTCTTTTACATTAGATAATTTTGACGAATCATTTAAAAGTTATCACGATTAACTTGACGCAACGCAGTAAGCCATTACGCGTCGCATCTACTGTAAGATGACGGGGGACAACGCGTGGGGTTAGAGGGACGGTTTAAACAATGAAGCGCCATCGACGAGAACACGACCCAAACGCGGGCAGACGCGTGAAAGACATCGTTGACGGTTGTGTTAAGTTTGCGATTCTCGAAGCTATTTATTACTTAGAGCAGTTGGCATATTTCTTCAATTACTGTATGTTTAAAGTAAAAATATAAATTACCAGCTGTTACCCGCTCTTATATTAATGTACAGCCTAAGCTACTCAACCTATAATCTTGAAATATGCAAATATGCAAGAAAATAAGCATCAAGAAAGGGAATCAGAAATTTCCACCCTCGATTTTCGTCAGTTTTGAAGTCGGAAACCTGAAGTTTTATGGTTAATAAAAAATATTATTACTATTTGTTAAGAATGGTCTGTCACGAAACTCAATGTGATAAACCAAATTTCACGCGGGCGAAGCTGCGGGCAACAACTAGTATTGTATAATTGTTATTATGGATAGTGCTATTAATTTTCATCAATGGGTCAGTGTATTTATAATCTGAACCATATAATAATCAAATAAACAATATTCGCCACACACAAAATCCAGAGTTTCGTGTTTTTCTTGTAATCCAATCGCATTTGAAATCTTATATTCTGGACTAAAATTGTCAGAGCCCAACTCAGTTAGTATTGCTTACACATATTAGAAGGTTCTCAATGACATATTTTCTGTAATGAAATGAATAAAAACACTTTTGTCGGAAATTAAGAAATCAATTGAAAACCAGAATTATATACCCCTAAAGGGTATATTTTTAGAACAGACTATGTTTTGGAAAGAGGAAGGAAGAAGGCAATGAATTTCAAAATGAACTCTTCGCGAAGATGTGTGGATCATGCAAAAAAGTAACTTTCCGAAACAACACTGAAACAAAAAGCCCTTTCGAAACAACTTCTTTCATAATGTTTGGAATACAAACTGAAAGGAAAAATGATCAGGAATTTCAAGTCATTTTATGTCATATTACACAATGGAAGTCCGAAGTAATGAAATTCGGCTTTGATTTTGCAAAACATAAAAGTCTTTTTTATCTTAATATGAAAATAAATGACACTCTTCAGTGCATTCATTGAATCCAATTCGATAATATAGAAAATAATAACTTCTTATATAGTACTACTACATAATATATTTTTCATATTTCACTAGTACCGTGGGAAAAATAATATCACATTGAAGTGATGAATTAAATAACTCTACCATCAATTATCCGCTTTGAATCATAACAGTTAGTTCTTCTGTATAAATATTACTTTTAACTAAAACAAAGTACATAACCCAACGTGGTAGAAAAAACTAGAAAGGTACATATACAAACTTAAGTTACATCAGTTCGGACTTCCATTGTCTAATATAATATAAAGTGATTTGAAATCCCTGAAAAAAATAAAAAGATTAAACGAAAACACAATTTTACTAAACACAAAAAACTGAAATTACAAGGATTTAACATACAAGCTACAAACAAAAAATAAAAAATTGTAGCTTTTATGTTAATTCCTTGTAATTTCAGTTTTTTGTGTTTGGTAAAATTGTTTTTTAGTTTAATCTTTTTATTTTTTTCAGGGATTTCAAATCAATTTATATTATATTAGATAATGGAAGTCCGAACTGACGTAATACACCACGAAACATTGTCAACCACCTTCAAACAAACAAACTTAAGTGTTTCCTTCGCACATACCATATGCAAGTTAAATTGATATTGTAAAACAATTCAACGATAATTCGCTTTATTCCCGTCATTTTAAAACAACAATGATGTCATCTATGAGACATACCTATATACTATTTACACATTTTTTTGCTAAATCGGTAGGTATTCGATAAATATTCGTGCTTATGTTTAACATTGATTTTTGTCCTCTGGTGTGATTACTTTGACGGAGCTAAAGGCCTAAGCCAAATCAACGAAAAAGAGAAGAAGAAAACATTGAGGTTGAGAATGTATTTGTTTTTATTTGTAGTGTCAGATTTTGAATTCAGAATTTTAATTGAAATCTTATTATTCTTCATAGAGACACGATCCTTGGAGATAATTATCAATAGGTGTATTTCAAGAAACAACCGTGAACTTCCTCGTAAAATGGCTCACACTCAATTTCTAGACGAAATTATACGGGAATATTTATTATTCAGAGGATTTGGTAATACTTTGAAAGCATTTGATGCAGACTTGAAAGGAGACAAAATGAAGAGCTTCAGGGCCGATAGAATTGTTGACCAAATAATGCATTTCATAAGTGTTCACGATTTGGCATCCCTTCGAGAATTTTGGGGACATTTAAACATGCATTTGTTTTCCAAGTTGGAACACAACTTTTTACCAAGTACTTATGGCAGTTATAGTTTTCTGGCAGAGAAGTAAAGGTGTTCCTTCAAATCTCATGAGACAATTTATTATTTACCAAATTTGAGACATATTCCATTTATCATAATTGAGCTATCCTTAAAATGATTGGAATATCTTGATGAAAAATTAAATATGACAGCAAATTTCTTAGAAAGTAGGTAATTACATTTTTGGCTATTCATTATGGAACAGTGAAAATCAGTGTATTCCACTTAGCTTTCATAGCTACCACATGAAAAAAATTTCGAGGAAAAAAAGACCATTGTCCTAGTTTTATTAATATACACAATGTGAACACTTCTTACATGTGAATAAAACATTTAATAGAAACTGTTTGTTCATATAATCAATACAACTAGTATTATGCCCTTCTTTTAAATATTTAAAATATCTTACTGTAGGAATGTTGCCAGTTAATTTTTATGAATATTGCCATAAATGATAAATCACTTAACAATTTTAAACAATCTATAAGCTTTTCTGTTCAAGGAACTCAATACATACAACAGGGTAAAATTAAGTAGATACTTGTATTATACACATTTTTGTTTCTCTCAAGGGATCGTTTTTGTCAAATGCTCATTGCCCAATAAAAACGTTAATGCAAAACCCCAACTATTCTCTGAAGCTAGTTCATGGTTATATATGAATATTTGTTGAGCTGTAGCACTGTTTCCAAAAAGTTTTTGAAAATTTGTATTCTATAAAAATAACAATAATTAAGTCTTAGTGTTGAATATAATAAAATTCATTTGTGATTCAAAATTTTACAATTGCATTACAAGATACTTATGAAACTTCATCAGTTTAGTGGGAATCCAAACACTGGGTTAAATATAAATAAGGTTTGTTTTGTTCACACTATTTTTAATGCAGATCTGTTTCTACCGTAAGTTATTCACTCTTCCTGCTCGATCAAAATACATCGAGCCGAGCTAGCGAATAATTTTTGCTGGTAATAACACAATCTGTTTACCAAAAAAATTCAACTAGACAAACACATATATTGTAAATTATTATTTCAATTTTTT
This sequence comes from Leptinotarsa undecemlineata, assembly GCA_015342065.1. NCBI lineage: Eukaryota > Metazoa > Arthropoda > Insecta > Coleoptera > Chrysomelidae > Leptinotarsa > Leptinotarsa undecemlineata. Next base: position 6,447 of record WOGP01006368.1, on the reverse strand, counting down.
ATTGTCATCATACACTGAGTAAGTTCCTCTGCAAAGTAAAAGGCATTCTGTATAATGTAATTGTAAGGGGTTGTCTTGAAAGTGTGGAAACTGCAGATCTTTTCAACTAGTTCAATCTCATGGTTAGAGAGGATGACACGTTGATAACTTGCTTAAGTCCTGACCTAGCCAAAAATAAAATAGTCTTGGTTCATTACACCTTCGAGTGTCATAGTTATAAAATATTATTGGAATAAGTTACAAGACTTCTCTAGAATTCACTTTGAACTTGAGAGTGCTTTATAACAAAAGAAGATGTCTGGAAAACCATATATTTTGAAGCACACTGGTCGATGAAACACTCACCAACACTAAAATGTAAATGATTGTCCATAAAATGATAAACAATTTAGAAAATTGACAATTTCAATCTCCACTTGGAATTTATGTTTTTTTCATACCTTCCTTTTCTTCAAATATTTCATATATCAAGAAATAAAAATGAGAAACATCTTCATAAGTTTCAAATGCATAAGAGTTTATGGAATCACATGATAACGTCTTGGACACATAAAATTCAACTATTTTCACAGCCGCTCATATTGAATAACCCAGTGTTGTATCAAAAGTATCTCATTATTTTCAATAATTGACTTTGAAGAAATTTTCGGTTGGTAAATATTGGAACTTGATCTACTGTTGTATGTGCGCAAGTCGGTTTTATTTAAACCTCAACAGGGTCAGATTGTTCAGCTGAATGGAATCTGAATTACAGTTAATAAGGATAATATACTTTCAGTAAGAGTTTCCTACACTTTACTTCGAAGGTGAAAGCAATATTTTTAGTTATTCAATGCATTTTTTTGTAGATCTAGACCTTCACTTGATAATCTCAACTCCTTTCCTAAAATCTCAACTTTTCATTGAAGTCTGAAGTATAAAACAAAAAATAGAGTGTGGCCCTTCTACTGCTTCATATTTTCTTGATATTGAAGGAACATTCTTGTTTCTCTCAACGTGCAGATTATATGAACCGTAATTTATAATTGATTCTTCCAGGTGTTAAAAAACTCGAGAATGCTGTATTGAAAATGTACTTGGTTTCTACAGTTACAAACAATAAACCAGAAAAGATGATAGACTTTTTTATGAAAATGACACCGGAATTGAAAAACCAGAGTGAGTGGCAGGATTGGTTCGGTAATTATAATTTTTTATCATGACATACCATCATAAAGTATCTGAGACACAAATGAATATTTTGAATATTTACAAGGAGAGAGAAAAAAACTTATTATCTAAGGAAATTTTCTTGTTGTGAAGGTTATCTTTACCTATCTTCTTTAAGTACTAACATACCCATTTCTCTGATTTTCACTATTACATAGTATTGTTGTATTTATTCATATTTCAGATCATTATGATATTAGACATCTCAATAATAAAAATAACAATAAATAAATAAACATATTCCTATCAAGTAAAACAGGCACTATACAAAACACTACAAGCGACATACTGATGCAAATCTCAAAATCATAGACGAATTATCATAAAATAACATAATTATATACAATAGGCTCTTTTGCTTCAAGAATATATATAGTTGATGTGTGGTAATGAAAAGTCACATTATATTTTGTGTATGTATTATTTTATGGCAAAAATCAAAAACTTCTGTAATTACGTACTAACCCGTAGTAATATGTACGTTTACCTTATTTGTCACTATAAAGGCAGTGGTGTAACACACGGTTTGCAGACTCTGCAGTTCGCTTAAATATACTCTATCAAGAGATAACATTGAACGACGAATCAAACTCATCCAATATGTATAGGTAAAATACAATCGATCTTACCTACTCAGGCTTGTCCTTTGAGGACAGCAATGATGAGACCTATGGCTGGTCAAAACAGCGCTGTCTGGTTTCAAATCATAAATGCATTGCGTTTGGGCTCTAGTTTTCAAGTAGTTTCAAGATGTCGAAGCTTGGATTTGCAAGTAATCGCCTTGGGGTGCCTCGTTTATCTTCAATATCTAAAAATTGAGTTCTCTGCCAATCCCATAGATGAAGTTTTCGTAAGGGAAAATTTCGTCCATCTTAATTACTCAGGCTTGTCCTTTGAGGACGGTTGAGTCCAGCAACGCATTTGTGGTCCAGCCTTATGGCAGGTTGAAACAGCTCTCTGGTGTTAAATTATAAATGCGTTATGTTTGGGCTCTAGTTTTCAAAGAACCATATTTCTTAAATCAATCTCAAACTATTGTCCTAAATAATGAACGGTCGAATCTAATGGACCACGTCAGGTGTACCTCAAGGTTTGGAACTTCGGCTCCTTTTCTTCATCAGTTTAATCAACAGAACTTATCGCACACTCGATCGAATCATAAAATATGCAGATGATAATAATTTTATACTCACACATCATCAATCCGAATAACTCATCGAGAAGTGTAATAAAAAAAGATCTACGGAATTTAGTGAGGATTTGACGAGGACGAGGATTTGAGAACTCTGGTGGAGACTGACCCATCACAAATGGTCTGTGGGATGGAGGAAGAACTGGGCGTCATCTCTCATGCGGTTTTTGATGGTTTTACTCGTATTGGAAAGGTTACATAGCTCGAAAAGTGGGTTCCCCACGATTCTTTGCTTTTGTGCGATGAAGAATGGATCCTCTACGACAACAGGAGACGTTCAGAACAGTGATTGGACACCGATGAGCCACCCAGGAATTTCCCAAAGGCAAAAACCCACCAAAAAAAGACCATGGTTACTGTATGGTGGTCAGCGGCTGGTGAGACTCACTATAACTTTCAGCAACCGGGCTAAACCATCATAGCAAAGTCTTATTATGAGGAAATCGACAAAATTCAATGAAAAAATTGCTTCAGCAGCAGCCGGCGCTAGTCAACAGAAAAGGTCCGATCCCGCTCCACGACAACGCCCGTTTCCCAAATCACCATCCTGAAATTGAGCGTCTAAGTTCTGCATCACCCACCATACACCCCAGACCTTTCGCCGACCAACTACCATCTTTGCAAGCACTTTGATAAATTCCTCACTGGTAAAATCTTCGCCAATCAGGACCAGGCAGAAACGGCCTTCATCTACTTCATCGAATCCCGAGCACACACTTTTTATGTTGGCGAAATTGTGTTAGGTTAGCAAAAGTGCACTTATCCAAATGCCACTTATTTCTATTAAATTAAATAAGTATTTACTGACATGTAACAGTTTAAGGTCAACTCATAAAAATGGACAAAACTTTCGAAACCCAATATATGCAGTTTCTACCAAAAATATGTCATATAATTCCAATCCTTATTTACATAATGACAACAAATCTATTGAAGTTGCTGATAAAATGAAATTCCTGGGTTTAATGCTATATCCAGAGTTCACTTGGACACATGAACAAAGTAACCACAAAAATAAGTTTTCTTTTTTGTCTGAAATATAAAAGACAAAATATTTCCCAATGTACTAAAGCTCCTATCCTATACTATGGCTTGATGCAGTCTATTCTTCAATATTTCCTAATATTTTGGGGCTCATCAGCAAATATCAACACAGTTTTTACAGTTCCAAAAGTAATACTAAAAGTAGTACTACAATTACATAAAATGTCGCCAGCATTTTGATGTAATTCTGTCTTTAAAAAAAAGTTCAACTCTACCAAGTTTATACAGCGCATTTCTTTAATACCCCCTCTCTTATTTTTTGAAGGGTCAACTAAAAATTTTAAATTTGGGATAATGAAATTAATGCATGAATATTTTATTTTGAAGTGAAATTGACAGATAAAACTTTCAACATGACGAATGGACGACATCTGGGTGAAAAATTAAATGGAAAGGGGGGTTTTGTGACACATCTTTTTGAAGCTCCTGAAAAATGCTTCACAGCCCTAGAATATAATGTCAATATGTTGTAATAACTGCCTGAATTTAACTACATTATATAAGGTAATAAGCTTCAGCTTAGTTCAGAAGATGCTCGAAATAATGCCTTGAACTTCTTGACATATGAACAGCTGTTTAAAATCTGTTTAAAAATCTGTTTTTCCGTTAATCATCGTATCCTTATTATCCAGCTTATCCGATATTTCATGCCGAACATTTTAGAACACAGTAACGTCAATATCTACAAATATTTATAATTCTCTGCCGTATATCCAATATTGAAGCAGGTTCAGTTTCGTACACCTTTTGCTTCAAATAGCCCCATAAAAAAGTCCAAAGGTGTCAAATCTGACGAGTGGGCTAGCCATTCTGTAGGACCGACGGCCAATCCAACGACCGGGAAAAGTAGTATCCAAATAGTTTCTTACTTGTTTGGAGTAATGTGGTGGTGCTCCATCTTGTTGGAATACAACGTCCATGTAGAATTCATTAGGATTCGCTTCGACGATTTCAGTGATGAGAGGGTCAACATATGATGAGACAGTGATGAGAGGGTCTAGCATATTCAGTTCCCCTGTTAAATTTTGATCAATAAATAGAGGTCTTACAATATGGTTTCCCAATATTAATGTCCAAACGTTAATTTTTTTGGATATTTGGTATGTGTTTCCCGGAAAACGTGAGGGTTGGTGTTACTCCAATAACGGCAATTTTGTCTGTGAACATTGCCGTTTGAAAAAATGTACATTCTCCACTGAAACAAATATTGTGGAGTTAGGGGATGCCTTGCAATGGTTTCCGTCATGATTTCGCAGAATTCTGTTCTTCGATCAGAGTCATCTTCAGTTAATTGGTGTACCATTCTAATTTTGTATGGATGATACCTATTTCTCTTCAAAAGTCTCCACACAATAGAAGGAGACACTTCACACAAACATTCGCGACGGAATAAGTAGACTGTTTAGGATTTACTATCATCTCACCAATTATTTGCACTTGCTGTTCTTCCGGAATGGACGGATGACCTGGGGGCTTTTTGTTATAGTAGTAGTATGTATACTACCGGTAGTTGTGAATTTGGATACAAGTTTCCTCAAATAATTTCTACAGATAAGACGATTCGGAAAACGTTCATTGAAAATCCTTTTGGTTTCGTGAAAGTTACGCGTCGCACCGTAAATGAAAATCGCTTCAATTTTGTTCTTCCAATGGACGATAATTGGCCATTGTAGAGATTGTTGACGTGGTACCTTTCTACTAGTAAAACCGAAAACTAAATAAGAATATTCCAACTGATCAATGATGTTCATAGTCTCACTGACATTTTTTGTCGTTTTTATAAACAAAAAATTACGTTAACCTTATCAGGTTGTTGGAATTGCCATATGGCAGATAAAAAGGAATATTTCTAGAAATATCAATATTAATGTGTTTAATTATGTGTATTAATATTATCTTCAGGAAAATATTGAGTGTTCCGCCATTTTGTAGTAGTTGAAGATATTGACTTCATATTCTAGAGTTGTGAAGTAATCGTCAGGAGCTTCAACTAGGATAACATCGGTTTCTAGGATATAGGGATACAAATACACATTATATTGAAACGGACTAAACTTTTGAAACAACCTGATAGTAACGTCGATTATTAGAAATTCTCAAGTATTGCGTAATCAAAATACTAACACTGTCAATACTTGGTTTCGGTTAATGGATTTCAATATTGATAACTAATATTAATAATGATAACAACAGATATTGAGTGATTATTTTTTTTAGCTCTACCCTATACAAAAAACCCAGATGAAAACAAAACATTTGCTCTGTACTTTACTAAACAGTGGCAAGATACTCTCCTGCTATCATTAACCAATTTCTTTGCAACTGTTATCCAGGTAAAGACATAATATTGCCTCAAAAGTTATTATTTATTCTTCTTCTCATTTCAGCACATGCCGATGCCAACTCTGATGAATTACACAGAAGATGCTCAAAAAATAACTAAGCTTCAGGAGCGTAATGAATCGTTGAAGAAACGTTTAGCCCTGTTACTTGATAGAGACCCTAAAGATGACTTGAAGCCTTGTGAAGTAGATCCTCCCAGACAACTGATGGATGATTTTTTTTGTATTGCTCCGGAAACTGTAGGCGAAACTCAGGCGAGAGGTTTCAGGAATTTAATTCGTAACATGAGTGCAAGTCCAATATTGGGGAAGAAAGACAATTCTGGTACCAAGAAAAAGTCTGGAGCCGGCAAGTCATGAAATATTGGAGAATATCAATTTCATCTCCACCAACAGTCAATAGCTTGTGTGATGATTGTGTGTTGTGTTATAGAAGTGATGTCTGAATGTATGGGATGTTACCGTAGGTTATTGAGTATCTGAATATCAACTCAAAATTCCATTTTGATACCAGTTGGCGTCTCCCATCTCATGATTATCTAGGTAGGTAGGTAGGTCTGAAGTGAGTGGGTCTATTCGACCCTCCACCGCAACCCATAAGGGTTTATTGTGGCTCACATCTATTCACACTCGGCCAAATAAACCCAGCTTCTTAACGAA
>WOGP01006367.1:0-12425 GCA_015342065.1 Leptinotarsa undecemlineata | reverse complement strand
CTTCATTCTACTTCATGTAAAGACTGCTTAATTTTTTCTATTCCTTTTTTTGTTATTACTCTACGAGATGTTTTTTAAATAATTTGAGGAGAGTTGTCTTTTAACAGGACATATTGAGCACGATGGTCTGAGATACATGGTTCAAAGACTCCGCATTCAAAGATTTTTTTATCTAAATTTGTCAAAACTTTATCAATACAGCTCACAGACGTTGTTGTCACTCTCGTTGATTGGTGAATAGTGGATATTAAACCAAAAGATGACAATACATTTTTCAAATCGTATAAAGATGTTGACATCTTCAAAATTAACATTAAAATCTCCCAAGATTATAATTTTTTATGCGGATTTAAGATAAATTCAAGCAAATTCTCGAATTTTTCCAAAAATAAGTCAAAATTTCCTTTGCCTGACCTGTATAGTACCTGTATCACTACAGGTACTTGTAAATTAGACAGACGGATTGAAAAATGTGATTACTTCAATTAATAAAGTTTCATTTTAGACTAGAAAGCCAGATGATACATCCATAAACTAGTTTAAATTTTTATTGGAGTAGTTAAGAAGTCACACAACTTTCAGTGACAATATATGGAAATAAATCACAGATTATTAAATATCTTTCCTCATCGTAAAATCTAACAAGTACTTGTTTGTAATTTTTCCATTTCGGTACGTAATTTTTTGATGTCAACGAGTGAATTTTTGTTTTTTTTTATTATAGATACATATTGCAAAAATAATCAGAAAACGAAATGGTGAATTCAGTCCTTCAGTCAATGCTTGACTTATTAGATTCCAAAACACATAAGTTGATATTTACGACATGAAATTAATAGAACTGTACCTATACGTATTTTAATTCCTACACGATATACTCTCACCTTTGCAACCTGCTGATGAGTGTGTTGCCTATATTGAACTCACAGTAAGCTACTATGTTTATGGGTTTAATACATGCATGTTCAAATTTAAAGAGATATAATTTTTAGAAGAGATACTCTTTTGGGAAAAACTTTGGCTTTTTTCTTCTCCATCTTCATACAGAATATATGAGAAAATTTCGAACGAAGGAAGAAAGAAATTAATCTACGAGTTAACAAAGATGTATAGATTATGCACAGAAGTTACTTTATGATACAACTGGAAAAAAGCACTTCCCTAATAACTACTTTCACATGAACGTTGAATTACACGAGAGAAAATGTGCGATTGAATAGGTAAAAGTGATTTTTCTATAATTCGATGTTCATTTGAAAGGTGTTGTTTGGAAAATACTTTTCTTTCATGGAATTCGCAGCTATTTCTGTTCCGTAATCGAAAATAATTTCCATACATGATCCACACGTCTTTGCAAATAGTTTATGTTGAATTCAATTGCTTTCTTCTTCTTTTATATGAAAAATCTAAAAACTTTCTACTCAAAATTTCATACACGATCATGTAAATTAGTTACCTCATCTTTTAATAATTTTTATTGAGTTATCATTACATTATAACAAATAAATACTGATTTACCAATGAAATTTCACTGAAATAGTTTCTTCCACACGGTTAATATTTATATTTCCACAATCAAATAGTCACCAATATATATTTTCAGTGAACCTTCTACCTAGTTGGCGGCGATGATGAAACTGTTGTTCATTGTCCGCTTCAGCCTAGTTCGAGGAATGATAGTCTGAATGAATTCGATTCTGAATCATCGGAAATCATCGACTCTATGGTGATGCACTACCTTGCACTGAAGAGTGGCCAAACAGCCCGAAACCGGTCTGCAAGTGTGTTCTACTTGAAAATCTCTTTCGGCAGTTGTATCGCCGTGAATATTCCTGCACTGACACCTGTCGGATATAATCCAACGCCCTTCGTGGTATTAGCCAGGGGAGTAGTTGTTTTCTGATGGGTGTCAGTCGATTAACCTGTAGTGTAGGGAGTTGAGACTGGCCTGAACGAATTGTTCCTTAAGATGATTTAATTTACAGTCAGTCTTCAAGTATGCCCACTGACTGTGAAAAATTTATAAATTCCTGGTCTATCTATCATCAATAGTATATTGTACAAGTGAGAAAAACGGCATATTTCTCACTAGCAGTTTGTTGACACAAGCCGAAAGCGAGTGCCGCAAATGAAGCGAGTGAGAAATATGTCATTTTCTCACGCATTGTACACTGTACTTTTTGTATGGTTGCGTTGTTTTCAAGTATTGAAAATTAAAATGCTTATATAATAATACATGTACGTAATTTTTATATTTTATTTAAAATAGTAATTATCAGTTATATTTGAACAATCTTGTAAAGTAATTCCTGGTAGGTTGTTTTCTCTCAACATGTTTTCGGTAATTGAAATATTAGCTACGGTCGAAGTTGAAGTAGATGGGGAAACGTACTGACCTTCCACAGCATTGTTGTGTTCAGGTTCTAATGGCGCTGGAGACTGAATGTATTCTACTATACTTTTAGAAATTTTTATTTTGTCAGCTATGGAGTTTTCAATATAAGATTCGGCAACATTGCTGAATTTCCAACCCCCATGGCGTTTTAAAGTTAAAAGATCTGCCCCTGCATCAACTAAAATAGTCACAGATGACCTTCGGAAACAGTGGCTGGTATATAATTCAGGGTTCGGTAATTGCAAAAATTTCACTATCTCTTTCGCCATGGTACCTAATTCATTTATCCCCACAGGCTGTTTTGTACATTTGCTATTTTTGTAATTTAAAAAAGAAACGTGTTTCATTTGTGCATGGTCGAAGTTTCACATTTTTTTTTGTAAATTTGGTAGAATTCTCATGTGACTATGAAATTTCTAGGAAGCTTGGTTTAAGTATCGGATAATTTTATTAAAAGGACCGAATTAAGATCTTCCATGTCACCAACTTTTAATTTTCGAAGTTCATCACAACGGCATGTCCCTGTGAGGCCAATAGCTAAAAAGCAGCCTGAAATCAAAACCAAACATTAATTTTTCGATAACAATTTTCTTTTCATCAGGCGCATCTATTAAAAATTGTTGAATTTCTACGGAAGTTAATGTTTATGACTGTTTTGGAGCATATTTTTCAGATTTGCGTCTTAAAAATGCACGTTTTACGTATTTTGATATATCAACACAATTTTTTATAATTAAGGTACTCCTCAGCATCGAGTACTGAGACCATAATATTGATGATTTCAATCTTCTTGACGACTCTTCAAAATAAACTAGTAAGGTATTTTCGGAACAAGAATTTACCTTGAATTTCATTTTCCACTCCATAAAGTTTCTGTAAGCGACTTCATATTTTTCTCTTGATGTGCTTGGTAGTAAATTATTGCAAACATCTATTGCTTTCTGTACAATTTCTGGAGATGTATTTTCCAACAACGCCGACAATGAATCATCGGCGTAGCGTTGTCAACATGGAGACCGTGTCATATCAATCTGACACGTAACAATGCATGACTGACTTGGGTTATCGCGATAACAGTGAGAAATTATTTCTCACTGATATGGCGGATAATTCTCACTGCGTGAGAATTCTTTCGTTTTGAAGATATGAAAGCGATGAGAGAAGTGGCATATTGTTTTTATAATTCATACTATGAATGTTCAAGTTAATATCGGTTTTATGAACCAGGCTTCTGTGAGAACTTAGAATTTGACATCCCCAGTAAATCGAAACCAAAACGGATTGCAGAACAACAATAAAGGTACACTATGAAACTAATGAAGTGAATTTTAATTTCAGTGCCATTCAACCAATCATGGTGACCGAAGAAGAACAAGCCAGTGTTATAACCTCAACATCTCAACAGCCAAGATACCGACAAGATACAGTAGAAGATGACGGAAGCAGCAATGCCTCTCCGAACACCTAAGCAGTGAAAGATAGTAATATTTGAAAATTATTCCAAGTTCAAACACAGGAGTTGGTATATCATTCTGAGTAGATTATACCAAATAAAGATTTGACCCTGAAAACTTTATGTACACTGTGTTTGAATGATTCTTAGGAGAAAAGTGAAAAGACTCGTTTTGCCTATCTAGTGCCAAAATTGTTTGAACCATTATTAGTTATAAATACCTAGTCAATTCAATGATGATCATTAATTTGAAATCTTCGCGAACAAGTTATTTCCATTTCAGTAAAATGTCATGACATTTTTCTAAAATTTTCATAGCTTGTCATGTCATGGATCCCCAATAGGTAATAACACTGAACATGTTTAAGTACTTACTTAGCAATAGTTTTTTCAGAAATGTTTGTTGTACTACGGTGGTGCAATTATCTATACTTTATTTATTAGTCACAAGATTTTTTAAAGAAGCTTCTTTTGTTGGAAATGTACAAAAGATAAGTAGTATTTCAACGAAAACCTCTGGAAATTGTCGAATTCGTTAATTTTATTAATATTTATTGTAAGCATATTTACTTTAATGTTTCAATAGGTAATAATAATTCAAATTGACATATCTGATTTGCTCTAAAATCTTGCCAGAAATTTTGTATTTGTTCAACCTATTGAAAATATTTTAAGTTTGCCCCAGTATGAGGCTATCTGTGATAGTAGCTAATATAATATGACGATATAGGAGTTCCAATTGATTAATTATTTATTTTAAGTTGCGTGTTTTTATTTACCTGGCTAATGTACTTTACCTATCAATAGCTTTTCATCAAATGAAAATCAATACATTGTTTTGTGTTACATAATAAATAACTAAAATAGATGGCTTTTTATAAGTATATAATTTAGAGAGTGAAAATAATAGATTGTGATTCGTTTTATGGAAAATAATAATACCTACTACAATATTACTACAAATTTTATCAATAAATTTCAATTTTTAAACTAAAATTTTATTATTTGTCAATGTCATGAGTGGTTTCATCTACTGCTGATGATTCGATTGGTATTGCTGGAAAATATCAAAGCTTCAGTTAGAAAAAATCGACATTTATCTGAGAAAATATTTAGGTTAAGTGGTATTAATAAAAATTATTTCCTGGATACTCTCCGTTGAGTGCTTCGACATGAGAAAAAATCTATTCTCGAATCAAATCGAATTTATTATCTCAATAAACAGAAATTTCAACAATAGGGAACATTTGTTTGAAAGTACATTCATTGAAATCCCGATTTTTTCTAACTGTATTTTTGGTATATAACCTTCCACAATCTGATAATAAACAGATATGAATCAATAGAGAATCTGCTGAAGTGTAACTGAGAGCAAACAGTTAAGTTCACCCCAAAAAGTTACTCTATCATATACACCGTATAAGTCCAATCAGTCCAATCACAAATTTAAAAATTCTATCGAAAAAATAAAAATTTTATATTTTTTAGTGGTCTACGTTTCGGAAAACGATCTTTTTCCGTATTCAGAACCCAGAACTCACTTGAAAACTTTCAACTCAATTGTAAAAAGCTGTATTTCTTGTGACATGCGTAACTAACATACACCTTTTGGGTTGAACTTTTCAGTTTGCGTTCATTTCACTTCAACAGCTTTGTTTTTCAGATTGTGGAAAATCGTAAGAAATGAATTGAATTCTCCATAAAAAATGTCTTTCAAAGAATGAGAACACAATGAATAAATCACCAAACTCGTATTTTTCAATAATATGATTTCAGTGTCAAAATATATCGGCCCTTGACATGAGACCGCAGAGCCAGTACCCATGGTCTTTTTGATTTCAATGAGATTTCTATTATTCTGAAGGTGACATTTTTTGGCTCAAAATAACGTTACCAGGCGTATCAGGTAAAAGTAACAATAACAAAATAAGAAAATACACGGGTCACTCCAAAGTGAATGGGTTTATTCGGTCCTCCACTCAAAATTCAACGTTTGTTTGGTAAAGTCTAAAGCGATTCCAGTATGTTATGGTCCAATGAAACTATCTGCTGTGTGCTTCCTTGCAATGGCAAATAGCTCCACCACGGATTCCAGGCTAGTATAGCCTGCAACCCGCACCAGAAACAAGTTGTTGACTCTACCTATTGAGTTTTTTCTAAGAACACTACTAACTTGGACGTTTTGAATACAACTTGAATTTATGGCAAGTCAGGCACCTTCTGTCACAACATTTAAAAATTTGAGAAACTTAGGATATGACATGTACGGGTTGTACATTTCTTCCCAGAAAGATGTTGATACTATGACTATTGACAGTGTGGTACAAAAAGCATTAGAGACAACCAGGCAAGTTTGCTCCATACCTGATCATTGACTTGACAAATGTTTTGTACTATATTTTTACTTTGATAATCCTCAATGAATTATTTGGCTTCTCTGAGAATACTTATTATTTTATCATGACAAAAACAATCTGTACCTTTCTACAACTTTTGAACTGAAACAGGGATCATCTTAACCCTGGACAAGAGTGGGCCAATTCAGACTAGAAAACTCAGGTACCAACATGGGATCGGCCAAAACGGAAAAGTACGCGGTTATACTCTCACAATGCAAAAATTGGAAAATGAACAGTCATCCCGAAAACATGCTGGGCAGAGACACCTGGCATACTGATTGATCGAGAACTGAACATGAGTCGATGGCTAGAATATACTGGGCGAGGAGAAATCTTCATTTCAGTTACCCGCTTGGTCACTACACATCATTCTTCTAGGATAAAATGCATACAATCTTGCGATGCCCAAGTAACATGAATTCGAGACTTCAACAAATTGAGCAGATCGAATTTTTCACTGACGAAAGCAAAAATTACATAGTGACTGGTCTGGGAATATTGTGAGGAACTGGGGAAACTGGCGAGCAAAAATAGATAGGTGCTAGGATACTCAGTATTATGTGCCAGACATAGATCCTCAACTCCATATATACTGGACCAGCTGTCAGGGTACAAAACCAGATCAGGGAATGGATTTTTAAGAAACATGAAGTGAACCGGGAAAACAGACCCGGAAATACAGTGGGGAAATTGGAAATCTTGATAAAGGAACCGTTTGAGGAGAGAATAAAAAAATGCTTCATCAAAGCAGGGATGGCCTCAGGGGACATGAATTTGCCGTCGCTCTCATTGCCCTGGCCGAAAGCCTTTCAACTGAGCATGCTCCCTCTATTTACCGCTACCACTGTTAAGGGAACCCCTACTCCTCCTAACTCACCACCCCTCACGCATCCCCGACGCGGAATTAGCGAGGTAGAAGATCCTTTTCTTTACTTATTAAAATACAAATAGTACAATAATCATAACAATTACATATTTACATTTACATTTATACTTGTCCATATTTCATAACAACTTAACATATATCTCTTCATATCTGTAGCATAATGAAAATAATCAGCCACTACTTTATCCTTTTACAATAATAAGTATAGAAAATAAAACATAACAAAATTAACTCTCTGCTCCAAATAACAATATAAAATGATACCTGAATCAGGGGACAGAGACAAAGGAACAGAGACGGCTCCAAGGAAGCGGAAAAAACCCCTTGTATCAACAGTAGCCCTACAAGAAGTGGTAAGCAAAGCAAGGTAGAAGGTGAAGAGATAATTGATGGAATATGGAAAATTTAAAATGACAGAAATTTCAGAATTTTGGAAAATGAAACAAATAACAGAAAAACGACAGAAAAAATAATAGGAAATATGATGTACAGACAGAATGTTTGACAATAGTTGATAAAGGAAAAGAAAATAAATAATTATACTGCTTGGAACAAGCAAAATTAATGTAAATATAGAAAGAATTTTATTTAGGAGAATTTATCAAAGAAGATGATGATGACCAAGAAAAACTTGATTGAACATTTTGCATGGCAGCGGTCTTAGGATCAAAATTCTGTTGCCTAAAATCCTAACGCTTTAACAAAAGGACTCACAAATGGACATTTCTTGTAACATCTCGAATAATACCAAGAAAGATTCTAATTTGTCGAAAAGAGTTATCACATATGAATAATAATGTTTTTACCTATGGGTCAAAAACTAAGTGTCAATCAGTCACCACGACTCTATGATATCATTGTTATTTTTCTTGACATCCATTGGATTCTATATGAGTTGGGTTCCTGCAGGCTAAACAGCGACAAGAGTTGTGGAAATCAAGGATGCTTCATCAGGACAATGCACCAGCTCACACTGCAATTATTGTTGAGTCATTTTAAGCGGAACAACGTTTGATACAGAGAAAGTTGTGAAGTGGACACTCAGGTGATTGATCATTGTTCAATGGTGACAACTGAACAGTTCTATTTGTGGCAAGTATACTATGCCACATTTTCATTCGAGTATTATGATAGTTTCAATGAACGCACCCTTAATTTGCGAAATTTCGTTCCGGAGAGTTTAGCCTCATATAGATGCGCCCTGATCCATCACAAACAGTGCAGAAGAACTTGACGTCAGCTTGTATGCGGTTTTTGATGGCTAAGAACGTATTGGAAGGGTCAAAGAGCTCGGAAAGAGGGGGTTCCACGATTTGAACCATCGATAGAAATTCTCATGTTTCTAGGTCTGTTCTATGCTTTGGCGCAACCAACAAGATCCTTTTTCGGATAGGATGGTCACGTGTAATGAGAAGTGAATCATCTATGACAATACGAGACGTTCAGGATAATGGTTGGACATCGATGAATCACCCAGGTACTTCCAAAGGCGAAAACTCGCTAAAAACCATGGTTTCTGTGAAGTGGTCAGCAGCTAGTGTGATCTACTTTCTGCAACTGTGAGGAAATTGAGTTTCAAAGTTCTGCCCTACCCAACATACTCCTCAGATCACTCGCCAACCGACTACCATCTTTTTAAGCGGTTCGATAACTGTCTCATTCTCACTCACTGGTAGAACCTTCGCCAATCAGGACCAGGCAAATACAGCCCTCGTCGACTTCATCGTATTCCGAACACCCAATTTTGATGGAATTGATCGATTGACATTGGCAAGTGCATTCGAATGGCGCTCATTTTGATCAAAACGAATACGTATTCACTGAGATATTACAGATTAAAGTAGACTCATAAAAACAGTTCAAAATATTTCAAAACAATTTTAATAGCGGTTATTAAAGATGTTTTCTCAGTGCACCCGGTACCGGACAATCCAAGTATCTGTCCATCTATCCGATGCACCAGAAGACAGTATGGCAAGCAAATAAAACAAAAGAGCCAGCGAAAACAAGTTGTGAGTGCATTTTCGTGCTGCGTTCAGTTCCAGGAAACAGTCAGAACGTTCGAGACCGCTTTGTGCATCTCTCGCGTAATTTATTAGCCAGATTGCGGAATGTTAACGAATGCGATAAGCCATGGTAATATTTTTACATATTCATACCGTTTCGGATGGTGGCACCATTTTGGTTCTAATTACCTAACATTTCTTGAGGTTCGACAAGTTCTGAACATTACGGATACTTCAGAAATTGAGTAGCACTTATCATAACATTTCTCGTAGAAAAGTCTCGGGGTTTTTATTCCGTAATATGCAATCTTTTTTAAATTGATTCTTTACTATGCAGAACTGTTATTTGAAGAAAACAATTCTCCAGTCACTCTCCTCAGAAGCGAAACACTTTTTTTTGTAGACGTATTGTCCAAAAATTTGGGGTTGAATAGAGAGTGAAAGTAAAATAAGAAGTGGAAATATCAAGAAAATGGAGATTTAGAAATGAAATTCAGAAAACGTAATAGTAAATAGTAAATACCTACCGGAAAACGATTACTTACCTGAATAGTATCTCGTCGGATATTGAATCAAATCGAACAGATATTCATGCAAGTCAACTTTCAGAGAACAGTTTTGCAATTGCTTTTTGTGATTCCAGTAGCAGGAACATGCTGAAATCAATCCACAGTAGGTTATTTACAGATTACTTCCGGGGTATTATCCCCCGGTCGGTGTAGGAAAAATCCTACCCAAAAAATAAATCATTTGTGAGAATCTGATGTATAATGATTTGCATATGTGTCAATGTTTCAAACAATTTTTTGGCTAAAAAGCTTGTATTGACTGAAAAAACAAATTCAAATCAGTGGTTTATAGTGTGTAGTAAATTTTTGGGGTGAACAATTCATTTTGACAATTATTTCACCACAGCATATTCCCTACGCAAAAACAGCTCAATTTCATTGTCAAGGGGGACACTTCCAAAGAATGTTTGCAGTCCTCGTGCTTCAAGCTCCTAGGAGGGGTACCCTTAGAATTTTAAATGACAAAGAGGGTCAAGTGTAGAGGGTTATTTTTTTATGAACATTTTCCAAAAAATAGCCGTTTTAAACTTACCCATGAAATCATAATTTGCCTTTTGTGAGATACATCATTGTATTGACTTCTTTTGATAGAAATGGTAAGAAGTGTAGGAATAAATGTGTTAGATACGCGTGGGATTTTTTATTTGTCGGTTATTGTCCTTTTACAAAATAAAATTTAATTTGTGAGAAAGACATTTCAAACATTACGCTCATCTTATATACAGTATTGAGTCTGTTTTCAAACTCCCCTCTAACATTACGGAAAACTTCACTAGGATTTAACTGGCATGCTGCTGTAACTCGTCTTTTAAGTTCTTCAATATCGAAAGGTTGTGTTTTATAAACAACGAATTGAAGATGCCCTCAAAGGAAGAAATGTAAGGGTGTCAAATCCGGTGATCTGGGATGCCATTCAACTATCCCCATTCTGTCAATCCATCTATACGGATATCTCTCGTTCAACCACTGTCGGACGGAGCACCGTCCTGCTGGAAATGTAACAGATCCTTCTGCAAAAGTTCATTACCTTCTGCATCGGTTTGAGTTTCTAGCTCGTGAGTTATAAGAAGATCGATAGTCTCTTCAAGCATTTCAAGGTCCAGATTGCCATTTGAGTTTCATTCCTGAAATAATGAACCATTAATGGCATAGTGGGTATTGTGTATGCCCCTCTCGAAAATTATGTGGGTTTCCGTCACTCTAATAGCAACAATTTTGTCTATCAACATTGCCATTCAGAAAAAATTAACATTCATCGCTGAAAAAGATGTTTAACACAATATTAGGGATGGTATTGAGTCGATGAGACGTAATTTCACAAAACGACATTCTTCTATCATTATCATCCTCATGGAGCTCTTGAAGAATCTGTTTTTCTTAGAGTCTGGCGTGACATTCCCGTCTGTTCTGATACTGATCGAAAGAAACTCTGGGGTTATTTCTTTTTGTCATTTGTCACTGAACCAGTTTCGTCAAACTTAATCATCAAATCAAGCACATACCGGTGACTTACATTAAAATTTGGATGTCTTTCGTGTTCACTTTATTCCAACTTCTCCATAAATTATAAACATTTCAATTATGTCTTGAAGAAAGTATACCATTTTTACATTTTTATATACTTATTTATTTATTTCACCCTAACAGGCCTGACGGCCTCATTACAAGGATGACCTATAGGAAATTTACACGAAGATACATCACTTGAAATGTCATATAAAACAATATAATTTAATATGGTGGTGTATTATTATGTAACAACAACGTATATTAAAGCTTGGTCTGCAACCATTTAAGCTTCAATGTGGTTCTTTGGGGATATGCCACAAACAAAGATAGGGTTTTTATTTCCAAAAAAAAATATCATAAAATTATTTGATATCCCATAGAGAGAATCGTGCAAACAGCACTTCATATCATATCAAATCCTGCCATTCCCTTGTATTTATATATTTAAATGCTTACTATACATCCACGCTAATTTAACAAAATATAACACAAATTCTTCTTACTACAGTTACTCAACCAGAAATGGAAAATTGTTAAGTATTCCTAGACACAGATCCTCTAAATTTGAATAATCACCCAAATATATGGGAATAAAATTATTCAATCACCTACCTGATCACTATAAAACCATGAATGTGATGTCATTTAAAAGAGAAGTTAAAAATTTGCTCCTGTCTAAGGCTTATTACAGTGTCAGTGAATTCCATTTAGACGACTTTAGCTGATTGCGGTCCAGACTTTCATTTAGATTTTATTATTTTATTATACATCCAATTTTGACTAATCTTGTTTTTTTCTATATTTTATACATTTTTATACTTTAAAACTACTGAGATATTTTATCTTCATGTATGTTTATTTTCTATATACTATTTTAAAGTGTTGTACTGACATGTCCTATACGTTCATGTCCTATACGTTGTTAACGTCTCAAAGGATAAATAAATATTATTAATGAGCAGTACTTGTAACAATTCACAATAAGAAAAATAAAATAAAAATAACAGAAAAACTAATTGCTAAACTGATAAATTGTCAACATGTCTACGGACTAAAGATCTAATTTTTGTGACCGACATATTCCAGTCAATATCTTGCAAGCAATTTATGTCGTTTGCCAGACGGAGCATGGGTAAAAGTGGGGATGTGGAAGTAACTGTCACGAAGGGAGTCTTGAACTTAAGGATAGTAAGCGTATTATCTCCACG
>WOGP01006366.1:0-12428 GCA_015342065.1 Leptinotarsa undecemlineata | reverse complement strand
CTCATTTGTGTATGCCATTTTGATAACAAGTGAATTATTAAAGTAACAAATTAAGAACAGAACAACAACACACAATTAGTATTAATTCTATTTCGAAAATTCACAAACTGACAGCGTTATACCAATTTAATTGTCACTATCGATAATAGCGTCCTGCTAGATATAATAGTTTCGTATTTTCGCATTTATTACGATGTATATCTGTAGTTGTTAGTAAAATAATTTTTTGCTGCGAACTGGTTTATTTTGAGCAAAAAACACAAGAGTTATTTTTTGTTTAGAATGAAACAGGCTATCGGAAATGAATTTTTAAATGGTAAACAAATAATGAGACAGAAAGTTACATTGGAAATAAACTTAAGGAGTTGTGTTTTCCTCCCCTTACAACCATGGGGTAAACCAAATGAATTTCTGGCTGAGTGTCATTTTGGTAGTGCAAAATGTCAGGTTGATTTCAATATCGTAACTTTTCCAGTGCTTGTAAAAAAAGTTGTCATACAAATTTTATGGGGAATATCCTATCTTTTTTTCGATGAGAAATACCCTCCTTGAATGTTCTACACTTATTTAGTTACACCCTGTATACAGACGGCTCAAAAACCAAAGAATGCTCAGGATGTGAGGTGTACTCCAGATTACCAAGCCTAAAGATTAAGGGGAATGGAAAGAAATACCGGCGTGGTCCAAACAGAACTTGCTGGTATCCCAATCGCCACAAAAGAAATAACCAGGAAAGGAATATCTGGCAGAAACATAACAATCTGCACTGATAGCAGACAAGCCCTATCAACCTTGAAATACAACGTGTTACCTCAGGGCTAGTACTGGAGTGCCACCAAGATTCAGCCAAAGTCTCGTTAGATAATAACATTATCCTGATGTGGGTTGAAGATCCTGATAGGAATAAAGGTAATGACATTGCCAAGAAAGCGACTAGACTAAGACTTCTAAGAGTAAGTGGCACATATGACCTGATGACGTCAACAATTACGGAATCAGCCAAACGTCACACCCATGCTCAATCCCTGAAGATATGAGATGAAATCAAGAGATGCAATCTTACTAGCATCACCCTAGGCGACCCTGGGAAGCTTGCGCCGAAGAAATATCGGGCAATGACCAGCAAAAATCTACGCTTAAAAGTAGGATTTCTAACTGGCTAATGTCAACTGAGGAAACACCTCTACGATATGAGGCTAGTGAACACACCTCTATGCAGGATGTGTAAACAGGAAGATGAAACTGTCCAGCATTACCTATGCGAATGTCTGGAGAAATCGTGAATAAGTGAGTGTGTTCAGCGAGTCTTGGCCTACACCGGCCGATATGAAGGAAAAGTCTCCCAGAGACCTGTTCAACTACCTGGAAAGGACAGGATGGACGATGACCCAGGAGAACAACTGCTTGAGAGAATGTACAGTGGGTCACATGTGGCCTACACTCACTCTCTCTACTCTGCAGATGCAGATACAGATATATTGTTCGTCTCTAATGTCTACAGTGTATTTCGTTCTGCAGCCACTCACAAAATAGGTTAAAGTATCAGTACTGATGGAATGAATCATCCGTTTTAGAGCAAGAGCGTGGAATTCAGAATTTCGTTACATCTTGTAGGTAGGAAACGATTGTCTATTATGAATTGTGAATTATCGTGTCCTTGACAGGTGATACGTTAGCAGAAATGTAAAACCTAAATATAATTACGATTCATTAGTTTCTTCGAAAGTTTCGTCCGTTTCGATAACATGTATTTTTGTAGCTCCGTATCTCAATTATTACTACTGAAAATTGCGTCAACAGTAACTGGCACTGCTGAACAGAAGACGTCCGATCCTTCACCACGACCAAGCCCATCTGCAATTTACACTTATCATCATCCGAAAATCAATCAAATCGACTGTAAAAACTCTGTCTCACCCATTATATTTCTCTCTTGTCAACCTTTCTCATCGGTAGTACCTTGTCCAGTTAGAGCCAAGCACTCAGTTTTCATGCTGATGGAATTGAAGTAGATTCATTGAAAAAGACATTACTTTTGAAACAATCCAAAAACGTTGTTACTTTTCACATCTTTGCCACCCATTACCTGCCATAATCTCGAAAGTCCAAATTCCATAGTAGCTCATCTTTCACTACCTATGTTAGGGACATGCGCGAAAAAACTTCAAGCTTTTGTGAAACAGCAAAGGTCTGGCATTCACGTCTGATAAGATTTAACATATATCGAAATAAAAACGGTCGTATTCGTTAATATGGGTTGAGAACATCCTACGTGATTAGTTATTTATTTATTTATTTCACCCTAATAGGCCCGGTGTACGCATTACAAGGATGACTTATGAGAAATATACATGTATATATAAGCACTTGAAATGATATGTTATATGAAATAATATAATTTTGGAATGTATCTGTGGAATGTGGAATTATCTAACAATGACCAGTACTCATTACTCAACATGTCTATGGACTAGAGATCTAAATTTTGTGAGAGACATATCTCAATCAATATCTTGCTAGCAAGTGATCTTTTTTGCAAGACGGAGCGTGATTGAGAGGGGGGTGTGGATGTTACAGTCACGAAGGGGGTCTAGAACTTGTAATTTTCTAATTCTGTTGTAATCGGGTTCACTACGATACTTCTTATAATATAGGTACCTTAGAAATTTGTTCTGTATTTTTTTCAGTTCCTGTAACGTTGTTTGGTATTCTTCATTCCGAATAATAGAACCATATTCGAGTTTAGATCTCGCTAGCGATGAATACAGTACTTTTATGGAATATATTTTACTGAAACGTGAAGTCTGTCTCAAAATGAATCCCAAAGCTCGAGATTTGCGATATTTCTCAAATGCTCAGTATGTTTTTGGCAGGTAATTTTCATAACTTGGCATTTTTTAGGTTGATATCTAACTTACATCGAACACTCCAAACCAAATTCGAATCTTTCTGTAGGGCGAAGCAATATCTGACTGATCTCACCTGTTAGAAAATTTCATCATCAAAATCATCGCCAAAAAACAACCATTCGGAGTGCTCGATATAATCTGGCCGAAAAGAATGAGGGCCCCATGTTTGAACGTTGGGGTACCCCTGAGGAAGCATGGAATTTTCTTGAGGTATTTGTACCATGCCTAACCACAAAATACCTATCCTGAAGATAGCTCCTAGAAGGATCCATGATATTGTCGAAGAGTCCAAATCGATATAACTTGCACTAAAACACCATGGTCCACCCTATCAAGACCTTGCTAAAATCCATGAATATTGTGTCAAGTTGAATCTTATTTTATAAAGAGTTATTTGCTTCGTTCGTTGGTATATAATAGCGAATTGGCTTGACAGATCTGTTGAACATAAATCCGTGCTCTGATATCATTCTGATCCTAGCCAGGAAAGGTATCTCACAAAACCTAATATGTTGATAGTTATTTTCTCGAACTGAATGATAAGTTAGATGTATAAAACCAAGTTCAATATCAATTTTCCGATGCACTCACACGAGTAAAGCAGCGTTGATTTATTCAGAAATTGGAGAAACGTCAAGAGAAGAAGTGGCAGCTCACATCGGCGAGAATAATTACACTCGCTTTGGTCGACATCACGAAATTGATTCTTGGAACGAAATGGCAATCGGGCAAATGACAAACATGAACGTTTCATCGTGATATCCAACTATCCCGAGTGCAACGCTGATGTTTGGTATCAATTATGGAGAGTATTCCATTTGGAAGTTATTTCGGAGTTCGATAAACACGATCGCGTAAAGCGAGGCAGTTTGACGCCCCGTTTTCTACAAATGACTGTGTTTTGTTGTGGACAACAGCGAATTACGATAAAGGTAAGACTTCGAATTGTATTGGCGTCTATTTAGAGAACTGGGACGGAACCAGTAACTATTTCGTGGTTGATTCTGATTGTTATAGTTAGTTTTTCACATGTCAACATCTTTATGTTCTTATTATGAATTGAACACTGAAATTGCTTGGGAAAACTGAAATCGCCAGTGGATATGGAGTACCATTGTCTTAATTTTTTCGTCAGAGGAACAAATTCAATCCTGAATAGCATTGCAAAATCTTTCAACCATCTGGAGGTGCATATCAGTTTGTAACAAATAGCCTTCAACGTAACATGGTCGTGGTTACATAAGCATGTCCATGTTATATTATCGCCAGTTAATATGGAGTACTATTGTCTTGATTTTTTCGTGAGAAAAACAAATTCAATCCTGAATAGCATTGCAAAATCTTCCAACCATCTGGAGGTGCATATCAGTTTGTAACAAATAACACTTAACGTAACATGGTCTTGGTTACATAACAATGTCCATGTTACGTTACCATCGGTGAATATGGAGTATAACTGTCTTGATTTGTTTATCAAAGGAACATATTCAATCCTGAATAGCATTACAAAAGCTTTCAACAATCTGAAGGTGCACATCAATTAGTAACAAATAGCCTTCAACGTAACATGGTCGTGGTTACATAACCATGTCCATGTTACGTTACCGCCAGTGGATATGAAGTACTATTGTCTTGATTTGTTCGTGAGAGAAACACATTCAATCCTGAATAGCAATGCAAAATCTTTCAACCATCTGGAGGTGCATATCAATTTGTAACAAATAACCCTTAACGTAGCGTGGTCTCGGTTACATAACCATGTCCATGTTACGTTACCGTAAGTGAATATGGAGTACTATTATCTTGATTTGTTCATGAGAGAAAGAAATTCAATCCTGAATAGCATTGCAAAATCTTTCAACAATCTAGAGGTGCACATCAATTAGTAACAAATATCCCTTAACGTTACAAAGTCTCGATTATATAATCATGTCCATGTTACGTTATCGCCAGTGAATATGTAGTACTAGAGTCTTGATTTAATCGTAAGAGAAACAAATTCAATCCTGAATAGCATTGCAAAATTTTTCAACCTCCTGCAAGTGCATATCAATTGATAACAAATAACCCTAAACGTAACGTCTCGGTTACATAACCATGTCCATGTTACGTTACATTCTGCTTTTTTGTTGTGAAATTTCGCTTAACACTCGATTGAAACATCTCCACTGAACTGTTTTCGCTCGAGTATGAACTCGAGTATGAACAAATGCGGCACACGGCTTTCTCATGTCCAACTTTTCAGATAATATACGATGTACCGAATTTTGTGAATTGCCTGCTGAGTCTGCTAGGTTACGCACTTTCAGTCGACGGTCATTCAGTACCGATTTGTGGAGTCGTTATCTCATGCGGTCGACCACTACGATTGTCGTCTCGGTAGCTCGTGCGGCCTCGTTCAGACTCAGCAACCAAATGTTTTACTGTCGAAAACCAAGAAGCAGACTCATACAGAGTTGACAAACAAATACTGAACAGCAGCGTCTTCAAACTTGAAATGTTTGCTTCGAAGATTTCGTAGTTTCTAATACTATGATACCGGGACCACTCGTATATTTTGATTTAGGATTTAGAAATAGTAACCACATAAAAATACATTATTTTTGAGGCGAATATCTTCACTTTGAACACTTATACTTACAAATTATCGATTATGAAATCCACATAGAGAAAATTTTCCACCAGAAATACTACAACTCACCCCAGCTACATCAGTACACCCCATAATATATCTCTACAAGAAAATACAGCTTGTAAATATAAAGTAGAGAAAATAAAAGAGAATTGGACAAGATAGGCGTCGAATCTAAATGAGTAAGGGGGAACGCAATACTCTGATCTTCATCAAAATTTACTGGGTATAATTTTTGAATCCCTTCTTATTGAAACCTACCAACTGCAGATTTCAAAATAGAATATGACAAACATGAGCTGATGATGGGACAGAAAGGTTTTGCTTTTCTACCTCCCATCAACATTCAAAAAATGTAACTTCCTTTCTTTCCCGAAAACTGAACTTTCTTTCCAATTTGAAGTTGATCAGATTATCTATAGAATATTTCATTTCAAAATGGGTCAATATTTCATTAATGCAATGTAAATTTAAGTTGATGAGTACCTAGAAACAAATTCGATAATCACTCTAATTGCGTTTCAAAATCCCTTGGAAATGAAAATATCGACGCCTATGCTGTACCCCAAGATATAAGGGCTGATTGAGTCCTATTGTTGCAGTGCGACGGCCCCGTTGTAGCTGGGGCGGAGGGGGTGTGTCTACCTCAATCAAGGGTGAGTTCAAACACTTTGTAGATTGCCTCGAAGCTTGCCTTTTGCCTCAAATCTATCTCTTGAAATGATATTTCGATGTTTCCAACAGTGCTTTTTAGTGTAGTTTGACGAGCACTCTTTCATTTTATGTTTTGTTCGTGAAGTGTTGAGTTTTTGTCTGGTTTGGTTTGGATTTATACAGTGTGATCTAATTCAGAAATTTTCCAAAGTTTTGCTTTTTTACTTCAATTTTTAAAGGTACAAATGATGTTTTTTGATATATCAAACGTTCAGCCATTGCGATTTTCAGCTCAAAATCTTCTAGCTTACAAAAACCTGAAGCAACCAAAAATAACTTTAAATGAGTAATCGGTATTTCGAATTATGATTTGTACCAGAAAAAAACAAAAGTACACTCTGATTTGATTATCTCAAAGAGAATGAAATGGCGTCTTTCACCAGGCGTCTAGAAATATCTGTTTTCCACTTCAGTTCGAAACCTTTTATCCAAAAAAACGAAACCTATGGAAACTACACCAGCAGATGATTTAGAGACACTCATCAGTTTGCCACCTTTGAATTTTGTGGTTATGGTTGAGGTCAGAATGGGCCAATACGAACCGTATAATTCATTGTGCTACAGGAGTTCGAAAAAAACTACTACAAATCCAAAGTCTTTTATGGTGCAGCCAGGAAGTAACTTTGCGCTTCTTCAAGAGTTGACTATCTCATGAATTTACCTTGCACCAAAGCTGCTGGAAAAAAATCCCAGGTCAAGGGCAAGAAAAATTCAGTGATATCGAAAATCAGTTTAACATATCCTCAAATATTTGGGAGGCTCCAACATCTTGGGCGAACATCAATATGACGTTTGGAAATAAAGATCAACAGGCAACCTTCTATCGTACGTCACCCATATTTGGAATAACGCAATCGAGGAACATGGAACATGTTGCGCTTGATATTTCTAAGGCCTTTGACAGTGTGAGGTATTAGGATTTGCTGACCCAACTTCGATCCTATAGCGTGTCGAATCATTGTTGTGTATAACTTTCCAGCTTCCGGAAAGAACATTTTCTGCAAGTGGCCATCGATGGATATCTCTCGAATACTTTCACCATGGACGATGAGATACGTCTCATCTAAAACCCACGTGTTGGCTCCGTCATATGGTCCCATGGATCCGAAGATCTTCATGCACTCAACAGCTTACACTCCGACATTAAGTTCACAATGGAAGTTGAAAATAATAACTCACTCCCTTCCATTGGACTCTCACCAAGTCCAACAGCTCCTTCTCACACACGGTCCACCGAAAACCTACCCATACTAACCGCTACCTCAATGCCAAGTCCCATCATCATCATCCAGCCCAGCTGACTTTTGTTCTGAATTCCCTCATACATCGTTCTATAAGACTCACTGACAACCACCATAGATCCAGGGAACTACACGAACTCACAGCCGCCCTTCACCAAAACGACTATCCTGTCTCCCAAATACAAAGATCCATCCAACGACAGCAAACACAAACATCACCCCACGAGTTACCCGAGAAACAGACCAACCAGACAAAAGCTTTTTTCCCCTCTACATCCATGGAGTCACTGACAAAGTGAGCCAACAACCAAATCTCCACTCTCCACCCAAGAACACGATATGCAATGAAGCACAGAGCATATATAAAATACTGATCCAGACTGCTTCAGGACCTTCATCGGCCGGACCAATTTCCAACAGAGTCTATGAACATGAACTAGCTGTTCGCAAATCAGATCCAACATCATCATTCTTCAAACACCACCAGCAAACAGGCCACACAATGAGCTTCGAAAACACCAAGACCATTGCTACGGAGAAAAATCTTCAGGCCAGGATAATTCGGAAAGCAATCGAAATTGAAAAAGGCCCCAACTGCCGAAATAAGCTAGATGATTCGCAGAGACTGCCACAAACATGGAGGACATTGCTGTCACGCAAGATACCTGTAAGTAACTCAGGTACCCGGTCAGGCAAACCAGATACTGATACAATAACTTAAATATGGGTTCCTTGGGGACAAGGAAGATTACGACCTCGTCCTCGAGTCATGTGAGTACAAATCTAACTGACTTTCGAAAATGGCTCCAAAGCAGGAGCCGAAACGATGAAAATTACAGACGTGGTTCAACCCAAGCAACAGTATACAGGGTGATTCAAAAGTACTTTGACCAACTTCAGGAGGTGATTCCTCACAATATTCTGATATGAATTGTCCAAATAAATGAATGTCCGGAAACGCTTCGTTTCCAAGATACAAGATACAGGATAAGTTTTATTTTTATTTTCGTTTTTTTTTCAAATAACTTTATAAATACTGAACTTAATTAAACGAAACTTGGTAATAGGAGGTTTTTGAGGTGTCGAATTCGAACCTGATGTTCTTATTGCTCTTACTCGTAGGGGCGCCACCTACACGTCTTTTTCTTTTTTAAAGATTGATAAATTTTTTAGGCGTACTTCTAGCACATTTTTCAGTAAAAAAAATCGATTCCTCTATCATATCTACGTAAATGAGCTACCCTTGTTACTAGTCGCTGTAAACAACCGTTTTCTAAATATTTGGACTTGAAAACTTCAAGTCGATTATTTGATAATCGATGCATGTTGAAGTTATTACAAATATTTTGCATTTTTCACAAGAATGAAAGAAGATCAATATCACACATTGTTTAGTTGTTCATTTCAATTTTAGTTTATTCATTCTATATTCTTATTAGTAAATAAATTTGTAAAATGTTATTTTCAAGACTATTATCAGTTGCTTTCTAATTATTGGTGTTGACGTTTATTATTTTTATTATGTATCTAATATGTCTGTTCTTTTCAAAATAGTTATATTTCTACAGGAAGAAACTCCTTTTCGGTGAGAGATTTATTTAAGAAATAATGATTCCTTGTAACATTGAAATGACAGTTATAAACTTTGTGGGAGGCATGTTTATGAAAATTCATTGTTACAGAGCCTTGGAGCTCTGTGATTTAATTAAATTTGGAACATTGACAAGAACGCAATTGTTTTGTTAAGAAAAATTGAGATCTACTTAAAAAAGTATCCAAATAAAAAATACCTTCTCTTCTGTCTCAGCTAATTGGGAAAGGGCCCTTGAGAGGGAGTTGTGATCTTCGCAAGCACTCAACATTGCAGCTGAACGAGAAACGCCATTTGTTAAATTAGCCAACTCCTTTCTATATGACACCATTGCTTCCACACTGGCGTGAAGTTTCCTTAGCTGAGTTTCCAGAGCTTCTACGTGATTCAGTTTCTCTTCAAACCACTGCAAAGAAAGCTGATGAATAAAAATCCCATAAGAGTCATTCAATCAAGTTTATGCATATAAACTTGGGACGTTTTTTCAAAATGTATTGCTAATTATATACTTTTCCCGAGATACTTACAGGATCCGTTTCATCCATTTTGTAAGTGATTTTGTTTACAGTCTCTCCCACTTTATTGAACAGTCTCATAACACCTGCACTACTCAAAGCAGAAGTATTTGTAGCCTTTGGTAATTCAACATCTGAAAGAAAGAAATTATTACTGATATGAACAATAATAACAACAAATTTTACTCACCAGATTCCAGAAATTCCCTAAAGTCTGGATCCAATACCAGAACAGGATGTTCCGCAGTTCTCTTCAAATACCTCTCTAGTGAGGCTCTCCTTCGTTCTACAAAGTCGTTGCCATTTGCCGTTGGCCCCTCTTGACTCGACATTTTGATTTTGGTCATGCCTTGAACAAGAAAAAATTATCGAATTAATTCCAATTTCAATTCTACTATTGCATTAAAGTACATCATCAGCTCAAGCAAATTTACAAAATGTCAATTCTTTTCAGACATCCTATGAATATTATTCTGAAAAATATGAACAAGGTGTCATTGGATTGGGTACAAGGTATAAGATGGTTTTGAAAAAAAATCAAGTGCCGCTTGTAAAACAATTATATATTTTAATATTTACATATGTCACAAAAATGATTTGAAGCTTTATAACTTCTATTTATTATATGCGAGTGCTTTCGATAGCTGTGCTGTCATCTTCAAGGCTCTACTGCAGTTTAAGTAGAGTGAAGATGATTCGGTAATATTTGGTTATAATTGGGTGAATTATTCCCTTTTAAATTACGGCCCTGGAAATTGGTTGACTGAGTTGAATAAAAACACAATAGCAACTCTTACGTCCCCGTATGTAAAGTAAATTTTTTTGAGAGTTTTTTTTTTATTTTTAAGTGCCTATTCATATTTTTTCCATTGCTCTCTTTCTACAATGAACTTCGAATAAGAAAACCTTTTATGATTATCTGAAACATATCTACATCTAAAATATATTATATGTGTTTTAATAAGCAGAAAAAGAAATGATAGCAATAATAACATGCGAAACGAACGCTATAATTATAATGAAAATATAAATACTCGAATTTCGAGTCATTTTTGAACTCGATTTTTTATATCATTTATTGCCCCTAAAACACTTATTTGCTGTATTGTTGCGAAATCATTCAAAATCCCCCAATCTCGAGTCTTCCACATTTTTTATCCTCTGCCAGCGTAAATTCTATAAATAGTCCAAAATAGTAAGATCTGGTGATCTTGCAGGCCATCTTATTGGCCCATTATTTGTCATAATTTACACAATTATAATGAAATATTACCGAAACATCCCGAAATTTAAAATTAAATTTGATTTCTCCGTATGAAGTGAACGTCGACGATACAAAAACTACAACAAAAAACCAGGTCCGTATTTAAAAATTTAAAAATGGGGGTGGCCCAAGTCAGATGACACCCTGTATAAAAGATTCATGGACATATACTGATAGACATTTTAGTACCCATAGCAAAATGTGGATAGATTTTCAATATATCTGCGAATAAAGAAGATATAGGCAAAAAAATAATTTGGAATTTTTTTGTTGTTTTTCCTGTATATCTCCAGAACCAAAAGAGCTATATTCAATTTCTTTACATCATTGAATATATCTCTTATCGTTTACGAGATCCCCATGTACAGAAATGAATTTGAATAGCCCTGTATAATTGACTGAAAAAAATGGGGTTTGCTTTTTTTGAAAATATCACAAAAACTAATTGACACCTTTCAAATTTGAAAAAAGATTGAAAAAAAGGAGTAAATTTTTCCAAAAAAAAGTTCAATCTCCCGGAACTGTAAAACCAATTATTCATAATTTTTCCAGAGAGTTGAAAGAATATTATTTCAACTTATTAAATGTCAAAATTAAGATTTCCAAAAATTCATTACCTACCGGATAAATAACTTTTAATGAGCTCACCGTATTCATTGTTTTTGTTTTCTGCAATTTTGACAACACAAATTTTCAAAATCAAAATCTTGAGAACCACCTGATGAGTGTGAACCTTAAGGTTTAACTGAAATAGAAGTGTATTTCACAGAATAGGTATAATAACACGACAATTTTCATGGATATCTAATTCAGTTTTATCAATAATGTATCTTCAAGATCATCTTTGTGAGGTGCTTAGGCTAATAAACTTTAGAACAATTTTTCTTATAAATCTTTTTTAATTCATCATTCATGAAATAACAGATTTGAAGTAAAATTAATAAGCTGAAATTATTGATAAACATACGTTGGATAAAAAGTTATATAATAATGATATCTTTTACTATGCATAACAAATACATTTATACATAATAGGAAAAGGGTTAGCCAAAGGCTATCTTCCACCCCTCCCAAAAGATAAAATATTTTGTCTAATTTCCATTTACTTAATGTATTTATATTAATACGACCAAGGTATCGGTTTTCACACCATTCTCAAGTATTCTAACACTTAGTGTTAGTACTTATCTATAGCATTTAATTGAAGATGAATTTCCACAAAATAAATAAGTCATCAATATCACAAAATAGATCATATAGTTGCTAATAACTCTTAATATTCTTAACAATATTTTGGTCAATTTAACAATTTCATTGCACTTTCATACATTGAAATTTAATTTTTTTTAAATTAGCACAGAGCAGTAAGCATCTGTGATTTTATTTCTTTCTTGAATTGATGAATATTATGATTTGAAAGGGGTAAAATTTCATTCAGATAAGAAGGGGTTATATGAGAAAAACACCCTTGAAATTTGGAAGTAAGACACCTATAGTCTATTTCAAAAGAGTGTAGAGTAATAAATCATGAAGTGTCATAAAATTTGCCTGAATTTCGTTGT
>WOGP01006365.1:0-12429 GCA_015342065.1 Leptinotarsa undecemlineata | reverse complement strand
CGCTGATCTCTGTGCCGTGTATTGAATCCTGCCCTTTGATAGAACCTGTACTGCTTATTATTCTATCAATAAAAACCATTATTATTATTATTATTATCATTTAATTTCATCCCATCTCTTCATGG
Source organism: Leptinotarsa undecemlineata (assembly GCA_015342065.1). Lineage (NCBI taxonomy): Eukaryota > Metazoa > Arthropoda > Insecta > Coleoptera > Chrysomelidae > Leptinotarsa > Leptinotarsa undecemlineata. Next base: position 12,304 of record WOGP01006365.1, on the reverse strand, counting down.
ATTAGGCATGGATGTAATGTGTGGTTAGTTCCGCAATTGTCGAAGTAATCAGGCCGTGGGTGCCACTGGGTCCTGAAGATCTTAGTTCAGCTGCTTCCTTGGCTAAAGTGTAGGCAATGTGATCACCTTTACTCTTATCGTTCCCTTCAATCCACCTCAAAATAATGTTATTATCTACCGAGGCGTTGGCTATATCTTGGTGGCAATCTACTACTAGCCCTGAGGCAACAAGTTTGTTCAAGGCTCAAGGTTCAAGGCTCTCCTGGTTATTTTTCTGTGGCGATTGTGATACCGGCCAGTTCTGTTTGAACCACGGTGGTATTTTTCCCCATTCGCCACTTAATCCTTAGGCTTAGTGATCTGAAATACACTCCACATCCTGAGCTGTCTGTATACATGCGTATTACATTTGTAGCATCTGACTCTGTGTTCTGTTTTATTTGTATTTTGTAGGGTTTATTGAACACAAAGCTGTGTTCAATTGCTTCACTGGTTGCCTGCAGCTTGCGTGACCTAACTACTACATGTTAGTGGTATCTAACTACTACCGCTTAGTCTTACCTAACTACTACCTGTTTTTGTTCCTATGCTAAACTACCTGGTTTTTAAATACCTCCACTCTGTTATGTATTTCCTTTATATTAGTGACGGTCGCCTACACGTTTTCTCTAATATTCATCTGTTTTTCATTTAGAAATATTACGTATAGGACCAAACAGTGACCTTCTATCGAGCAACGTCTAAATTGGTAGCAAATTGACAAAAATGACTCTCCTCGATAGAAAGACTTAACAGATTGTCTCTGGTCTGGATTCCAGGCCATATTGCAAAGGAAGGTGATCTTCCAAGATTGACTCACTCCAAGGCGATCATTCATCCTTCGAAGCATGATACCAAACAGTTGTTGGACTACAATAGGGATGAACTACGATGTCTAATAGGCTTTCTTACATGTCATTTGAATCATCGTATGTAGTCTTGGACTGTCGGAAGACGTGTGTTGCCTCTGTTTGAAAAATTATGAAACAGCAGATCATATACATTGTGCCTGCCCCGCTGGGGACCGAATCAGGTTTATAGAGTGCGGCAGAGCCGTTCTCTTACCATCTGACCTGAAAGACCCCTCACCATATAAACTAATTGGCTTCGTTAAGAATAGGTCTGAATAGGTGTGAGCCACGATAAAACCATACGGGTGGCGGTGGAAGGTCGAATAGACCCATTCACTTCAGACCTAATCTAAACAGTGGGCTGTTCGAAATAGGACCTTTGTCGATATTCATAGAACTCATTTCACCCTACGATTTCCAAGCTTTCGAAGACAAGCTTGTCATATACCGGTCTCAACAATTCTGAACATTTCTCAGTTATTCAGTGGTCGTTCTCTATGGAATGTTGAGCGACACTAGATTTCTCTGGCTTATGAAACCGAACATGCGAAATATGTTCCTTGTAGCGAGCTATTGACAAGAAATTGTAGTCCCGCCATTTTTGTCGTGGCAAATAATGGGAGCTGTCAGATATATACCTGTAAGTGGCCGTATTCTTTCTATATACGTGAAACTCTAGCTGAACCATTAAACATCTAAAAAATGGAATAGCTTCCAAAACTGCACGTATACTTCAACAGGAGTTGGACAACGATTTACGAAATGAGCTGCGGGGAATGTGATAAGGAATATGTCGGTCAAACAAAACGGACTATACTAGCTCGCTACAAGGAACATGTTTCGCATGTTCGGTTAAATAGACCGTAGAAATCTAGTGTCACTTTACATGCCATAGAGAACGACCACAGATTAAGGTTAAACGTTCAAAATTGTGGAGACCGGAACATGACAACAGATTTTTGGATGCCTTCAAAAGCGTGAAAATAGAAAAGTGTGGAATGAGTTCTATGAATAGCGACAAAGGTATACTTACAAATAAGCCTTGGTTTGGTCTTATACGTAATTGTTCTAAATAAAAAACAGAAAGAAATACTAGGGAAAAATGTAGGGGATAGTCACTAACATAGAGGAAATACATAACAAATCAAAAGTATTGAAAAACAGGCAGTGTAGCATAGGGACAATCACAAGTAGTAGTTAGCTACTAGTAGTTAGGTACCAGTAGTTGGGTACTAGTAATCAGATACTACTAACAGGTAATAGTTAGGCCATTAGCTTATAAAGACACTAACACAGTAGTGAAATTCAGTCATTATGATCTCCCGAAGACGCTAATTTGGTTAGCGAAACGCGCGTCGAGAGACTGAGAAAAAATTCAGGGAATAGTAACTTACAGAGAAAATACATGACAAATAAGAGGTATTAAAAGAACAGTGTAGAGGGACAATAACAGCTAGTAGTTAGGTAATAATAGATAGGTACTAGTGATTAGATACTATTAACAGGTACCAGTTAGGCCACTAGTAAAGTGAATAGTTAGCCAAAGGATATATTTTTTTATCAAAAACTGAATATGAGCCGAATAAAAAATATACGAAAACTTTTTTTAAAATGATAGTTTTCTCGCATTTGCCAACATGATTAAAAATATTGAAGTCTGACAGAAATTCAAATCTCTCTCTTGCCTTTGTAACTTTTGGACTCAAAAGGCCAGTAAAAAAAGATATGTCCAACCTCCAACTTAGACTGGATTCATGCACCCACTCTTGAGTCTCAAGTCTCAAATCGTGAGATATCGTAAAAAACGAACGCAATTGCAACCTTCTCCATTACGAATGTCGCATCGGTTTGTTGGGCCTTTGAAATTTCGCAATAACTCCTAAGGCAATAATTTGAATCGTATGGTGTAATCACATTACATGTAACCATTATTTCAAACAACAAAATGTCAGAGTTTTACTGAACAGTTTACAAAACCGCAACACGTATTTTATTGCATAATGGTTTCCTCATGATTATTCATAGCTTCCTCAGGCGCATGAGCACGCCTGGAGAAGCTATTATATAGTGAAACACGTGTTGAGGTTCAAAGAACTTTTCAGTGAAAATCCTACAATAAGAATATAATTTTGAATGAATTGTCATTATCGATTAGAAGTTTATGGAGTATTCATGTCGCTAATGTTCTGCTGTCTTACCTTGACCCCGCTAACAAACTGTAACGTTACTGGGTCATCAGCCACAATATCGGTACTTTTATAATATCCATACTCTCCTCTGGCGTTGAAGCAAGCGATCTTCACGTCACTCATCAAACCATAGAACAGGATTCCGTCTTTGTTGAAAGCTTCTCCTCCGCTTTGGGTACCTCGGCTTTTACGGTAAGTCTGAAAAATAAGGACAATATTATGAAAGTAAAATGAATCGTCTTTTTTTTATAAAGTTGTGGGTTCTTTTCACAACCATGAGACTCTCCAATAGTTCTTGTATATGTGTGTGCTCTCTTCCAGTTCTGGAAAATTAACTGAAAAAGATAAAGTAATAACCAGTAAGATTCACATTGTGAAAATAAATATATCAGTGCATTTTTTTTATTTGACGCGATTTTATAGGTAGGGCTGGTATTTGAATGAAGTTTCTGTATCCCATAACAACACGCTGATTGTACATGATGACTTGAAGACTGGCTCTAAATAAAATTATCTATGAAAACAATTCGTTCAAGCTAGTCTCAACGTACCTACACCGTAAGCCAATAGACTAATAATTATCATAAAACAACTACTCTTCTGGCTAATACCACGAACTGCGTTGGATTATATCCTACAGGTGTCAGTACAGGATTCTTCACTAAATGTATTCCTTCAAATGCTGTTGGCGATACAACTGTCAGAATCTATTTTCAATTATTGAATCATACTTGCAAACCGGTTTCGGGCTGTTTGGCGACGTTTCAGTGCAAGGTATTGTCTGTCATCAACACGAAGGCGATGATTAACCATTAATGAAAATCTTATTTCTTCAGAGTATAATTCCTCGAACTAGGCTGAAGTGAACGACAAACAACATGTTTGTTTTTCATCGTCCCATCTGCCTTTGAACGAGGTAACCAACCGCATATCCTTATTTGCCCAAATTCCTCGTATAAGGAAAGAAAACTGTTTAGAAAATAAGTGTGCATACTTGAATATTGTCATTTTTCACCACTCACTTCTGTGTTGCAATATACACTCTTCTATACAGATCTAGCTCTAAGTGATTTTTTCAAGCATTGAAAAGAACTATGTTTGATATAGTAGAAGCTATGATGGAAAAAGCGAAAGCATGTTCATACATGCTTTAAAAAGATGACTCAACACACTGTTTCGAACTGTGGAAAATTCGCATGGAAAAATTTAGGGGTAGTGGAGGGGAGTATACTAGAGTATGGTGAAACTTGATAGACAAAATCAGAACTTCTGACTAGAACTAGTGATTTCCTGATGATACTAACTTGGTCAGTAAAACGCTTGCAGATAGACAGTATTTTGTTATGGTGTGGAAAAAGTGTTTCAAAGGATACAAATGTGAAAGATATGTTGGTTCATTTGTTATTTGTGACATTTTCTAATATGCTATGAACTGATATAACTTTTATAATCTTTCATGTTGAAATAATTGTTGAAGTTATTTATACATTTGAATTTGGTATCAACTTCGAATACAGTTTATTTATAACTTTGAGAAATAGTATTGTCGATACTCACAGTGAATATGCCTGGAGATGATGACGGATCCTCTTTGAAACGTGTTTCGTTTCTGAGATCGGAAGTGTACACCCAATTCTCTGTTGCGCTAGACATTGCATGGTAAAACAGTTTTCTTCCACCTTCTGATAAAGCTGGTGATAAACTCATTCCTAGAATACCATCCATCAGATCGAAACTGTCACCTGTCAACAATCATAAGAAAAATCAGAAATCACAAACTGATAATTTCATTTCAGAATATTACTTGTGGGTGAGAATTTTGTATGTGATATCGATTATTTCCTTCAAACCGATAGTGTGTTGGAAAAATTCAAGGCTAGGCTATCAAAACAAATTTTCACAACAATGAAACACTTTTTCCCAACAGTGATAAAACTGACACCTATGAAATTAAATTCTAGGTGTGATTATTCTTGAATCATACGTGACTTTTCGTGCCTATTTATACAACTTTATCACAATTTCAATCACTGTCTCTGTCCTGATAGAATTGAATCTGTATCGTTTCCTTCTTCGTTTCTTGATCGAGAGCAAGAAAGCAGTGCGTACGCCCATTTGGAATGACTAGCTCTTGATTTGCAGAGACAAGGATGCAAGTTAGTCCTTGATTTTTTATAAAAAGTCAATTATAATTGAAGAGAAGGTTGACCAAATTTAAATCCCTAATTCGGACGCCATCTACAGAAATTTCCAGAAGTACTGTACTCCTTTTCAACACTTATCATTGTAGACCAACTTACAAGAATACCAAAAACTGAAGAATACGGTTTACTTGAGAGTAATAATAGGGTGTTACATCCCTACTCTTGAAATAAATGAATGAAAATACTGAATCATCACCATTGAACATAAATTGTTACTGGATGACTGTCAAAGTTCTAAAATGTGGCACTCTTTCAAATGATGGCTTTTTTAGGAAATATAACAAAGTACAAGGTCCCACCCTAAGGTTCAATGCAATGAACATTACAACTTCTCATCAAAATCCAATTTCATGAAACAATCAAGGAAACTGAAATAGATTTCTCTTGATTCGGGATTCCGGCATTCTCCAGCAGTAGCCACCTCACACCTATGTTTTACAGCACAGTCAGACAAGTCCAAGACGATCCCCTCGTACAGTTCAATTAATTTTCGCAAATACACACGCATATTTCATCTTATAACTCTTGCACACGCCACATCTATCTCTAGTCGAGGTATTCCACAAGGCTCCGCTACGAGTCCTGAAAATTACTTAGCGCAAGCTCCAAAACATAAATGAGCCAGACACGACATTTTTTCATTAAATGACGTATTTTGAGACACCGTGTTTATCACGATGGTAGCCATGTTTTTTTAACGCTGGACGCCATGTTTTTTTTGTTTAACGCTGCACACCCCGTATACCTCGATGACAGACATTATTCTTGAATAAGACACCCTTTACACATTGAAAAATCACGAAACGATAGATTTCCTTGTCATGTTCCTTAAATAAGACACCCTGTAAACGAAACGGTCGAAAACGATCGAAAACCCACGAAAAACGGTCGTACGCAAAACGGTAACACGAAAAACGGTCGAAAAACTGTAGAAAACGCATGAAAAACGGTCGAAAACGCACGCGCAACGGTCGCACGCAAAAAATGATCCTGTTAAACTTTCATTTTTCTTGAGACACCTCATACACATTGGTTTTTCTAATAAGACACCCTGTACACCCTGTATGGCAGTCATATTGTTTTTCTTTAACGCTCCTTAACCCCAATCCGGGGACATTCTTAATTGTTCTCATAGATATGCTTGTATGCTTTTATTACTTGTACGCTTTTCATAATTTTGTGCTGTTATGATTTTGATGATTTTATTGATTTTTATGATTCAGCCTCGCAGAAATATGATACAAGAGAACTGTTGTAAAAAAATTCTGATAACTTTATAATTAGATAAAATCAACTTTAGAATTGTTATCTATATATATATATATATATATATATATCTCAGAAGGTATGATTTATTCTTATGGATGATTCTCAAAAATTTTACTTGAATACCACTACGTGTTCTGTATCTGAAGCCAGACCCTAAAAAGACCCTTTCAAAATTTATTCCTTCACACATAGAATCGGTATCTGTTCTAAGTATGATATTGCTGAAAGTACATATCTGAAAAACAACTCTATGACTAACAAAACAAAAAAACTACTAGTTGACGTCTATTTTCATACCTAACCGTAACATGAATAAAAATACTCAAAATAAACAATATAGTTTGAATAGGTGTCTGCATTGTGATTATGATACATTTGTAGTACTACTGCAGACCGTAAAGAAGAATCCCAGATCTGTGAAAATGGAAAATAGAAATTCTATTTAATCGGTATGTTACAATCTACAATTTGAAATGGACAAAAAGGTTTCTTCGTGTTCAGATGGTCTCCCAAACAATATAAAATAAAACGTGGAAAAATGGAATATTACAAACCAATGGAATCAAATATTCAAGTATGAATGAGACTGAATATTGAAACTTTGCACACATGCTTCCACAGAAATCCACAGGTTCAATTTGATATTATGATTATGACTGTGACTATTCCCTTACTCTATTGATTTTATATTATGATTATGACTGTGACTATACCCTAACTCTACTGAGCCAACTCAAATGAACATATAAATTGCAAGAAATTTTTCAATGCAATGAACAATGCAATACATGAAACCAAAATGAAAAATGAATAACCGCACTTTACTAAATCATTATCTCGCATTCATAATCGAAACTTATTCGTATAATAAGATACTTTTGATTCGAATGGAAACGTTATTACAGTACTTTAATGGAATACGCGACGTGTTAAAAATGCCGCGTCAAGTAGATCAGATAATGTTGAAAAATACGACTTCGATCATTCTGGTACTCTTTTCATATATTCAAATATGGTGTCTTCTATGATTGTGTTCTTGTTGAAACTTCTCCTCATCTGGGTGAGAAAATTGATGCAACTTGATAATTGATGTTTTGTCTTATATCGATGCATTAAGCTAACAATATTTCAGAAAATATTTATTTCGAATAACACTCGACCTAAAAATGTTTACAGATAATATCACATTTTTTCTTATTGACGTATCATTTAATAATGTTTTAGGTAGTAACCGCGTGCACCACGCTATTCTAAATTCAAATAAAAATATTGGTTTGTGGTATTGTGTGTGTCAGCTAATGGCGGATGATTTTAGGGGGGTAATCCGGCCATCCGCAATTACCCCTGCACAACGTATAATTCATATAGTTTATTTTATATCCTTTCTTTATTATATATCCTTGTTTTCTGCCCTGTATCTATAAGAAGTTGTAAATGATGTGTTTTAAAATATATTTATATTTAACTGACTATATTTCAGATGTCACGAAATTACCAAAGAAAAACTCAGACCAAATACAAATTAGAAGACAGAAAAGGATATTCAGGATGTTAAAAGTAAAACACTTTCATTTGGAAAAGCAGCTGCTATTTATTCTATTCCGAAAAGTAGTATACACGACTATCACAAGAAAGAAATTATTAAGGAGCCAAAAACTGTCAGAAAGGCTATATTTTCTGAAGAACAAGAAATAGAGACGAAGCATAAATCATGAAATACAGTAAATTATTTTATGGTTTGACTATAGAAATGGTACTAAAAATAGCATTCAAATTTGCCGAATTGAATAATTTAAAGCACAATTTTGACAAAACATCTCAAATAGCAGGAAAAAACTGGTTCTATGGATTTAATATTTCAGTACGTAAACCTGAGTCCACTTCTATCAATATCATTACGGCTTTTAATGAAACAGAAGTGAAAATGTTCTTCACTCATTTGGAAATTTTATTAACCAAACACCACTTTGATGCCAATCGAATATACAATATGGACGAGACAGGTATATCCAATGTCCAAAGAAATGCAAGGATTTTAGCACCAAAAGGCCAGAAACAAGTCGGTATGGCAACAAGTGGTGAAAAAGGTACTAAAACGACAGTTGTCTGCGCTTGTAGTGCTTCGGGAAAGTATAGTCCCTTATTTTTTATTTTTAAAAGGAAGCGTATGAATGCTCAGTTGTTACGTGGACGCAATCCTGATATGATAACAGCTGTAAGTGGTTCAGGTTCGGTCAACGAGAACTTATTTGTAGATTGGTTACACCACTTCATATTTTTTGCTAATCCAACAGTTGCAAATGAAGGTGATGGAAAGAAAAACAACGAGTATTATTGTCTAATTTGTGATGGAAAGTATGAAGATCCACCGAATGAAGACTGGATAAAATGCTACAAATGTAATTTATGGGCCAATGAAAACTGTACGAGTGGTGAAAGTATATCACGAGGCTTTGTTTGTGATTTCTGTTCTGATTAGACTATGTTCGTAATTACCCCACATACCATCTGCACTTACCACACATGTTGTGGGGTAATCCCGGACTCGAATGTTTTGTTTTTGTATTAATATTTTATTTTATATGGAACATGTATCTACGTTGAATATGAGAACATAAGATTGATTAGTTATAGTTAACTTTAAGTAATAAATAGCATTCATAATCTTAACTGTTTTGTTTAATTTCAATTCTTCCTTAGGTGTTCGCAATTACCCCACTCTCCCCTAGCAGATTTCAACAAAAATAAATAACAGAAGTTGTTATCAGGACTATGTCTTAGAAATGAAGGAATTTGATAACCCCTTTTCGAGAGAACGTTTGAGAAACCAAAATATCATATGAAACTTGTTTCACAATCTCCTTTGATTTTGGGGTTACTTTAGTTTTGTGACCTTCGTACTTTCCGACGCCAGTGAAAAAATGTAAGAGGGTCTAATCTTCAGATCTTGGAGGCCCACCCTATATTTTCCAATTATCAATCTGAAGGTAGCTCAAACATCATCTCAGATTAATCCGAATGAATATTCACCTGGACCAATTTTCACATCGATTTTGAAAGTACTCTTGTTATCAGGGCATACAATTTGGGATTGAAATACAACAAATCCACAAAGAATCAATTATGGGTACTTTACAAACACTAAATTTGAGAGTGTTTGTTATGTAGCGATTAAATTCTCAGTAAAATAATCAAGCGTTGCAGAAACTTGCCGTTGCAAAAAATTGCAAAACTCAAATGGTTTTCGTATTTTATTTCAAGAACTTCGAAACTATATGATTTGAAAGACGTTTTTGTTAAAATTTATTCATTTCCGCTTACATGAAACTAAATAGAAAGAGAACGAAACAGATGTCTGTAATCGAAAAAGTTATACCTACCTACTTGTTTAGATATGCGCAAATGGGAATCATATCCAAATATACAGTAGGTACTTGTGATACACTGTTTGGAACCTTTGGTGTAGTAATTAATATTACTGAAGTGTTTTCCCAACACCAAACCGTTATTTCAATACCTCGACACGTGTGTCGATCACCAAGTGAACATTTTCAAGAGGAAGAGGAAGGAAGATCAGTCTAATCTTCCTCATGAAGATGATCATTTGGTGATCAAAACACGTGTGAAGATGAGATAACGGTTTTGTGTTGGGAAAAAACTCCAGTAATATTCATACAGTAGGTAGATAATTCGTATATTCAACATCCTGCCTATACAATCCTATATATCTAAACACAGTTTCCGTAAATTGAAATGAGAAAAAGAATATAAAAACTCAGCTCGAAATATTTTCATATAGAATGAAAATCAAACACTTTAACACATACCTTATTAATATACAATTTATTTTTGAAATCGAGTATTTCTAGTATATGCACTAATGAAGTGCATATGATCTTCCTTTGTATGAAATTGGTGATACACTACGATAATTTTTTAATAAAATTTATTGTGGTTTATAACAAAAATATCAATTTTTGTACATCAGGAATTTCTCTAATTTTGGCACCCGTCAATTATCCAAATGACTTTAACATAATTAATGTTACGTTCCACAGAAGTTCAACATCTGTGTACCTATAATGGTTTATTTGTCACATGTATTTAATTTACACTGTACCAGATATGAATACTAACTGTGCACTTGATGAAAATATAATAATATTCTCTGCTGATTGACATAATGTCGGTTGTTATTAATATTGAAAATACTTTTGGAATTTTGAAATCATCAGTTTTGCGTTTCGTTCTCGAGAAAAGTATATATGCTTTTCCAATTTGAATAGTAATTAGTAGGCTGATTAAATTTAAATCAAATAAGAAACATAATTTGCATAAGAAATCATGAAAAAACACAAATATTTTTATATATTTCTTATGCGGATTTTATACCTACTAATCATTCTCGTTCAGTCGGTAGCTACACCATAGTAAAAATCAACCAGTAAGACTACTCCCATTACTTTCATTCATGAATTCACAGAGTTCTCGGTGACCTCGAAACGAAGTGTGGAGCCAATTTCGTTTTATTACCGTAGGTGTGCGCTCATTAAAAACGAAATTTAAGGTTATTATTGAATATTTTGTGGTACATTACTTATAACCAACTATAAAAACTAAAAACAATAATAACAACAGCGAATAAACTAAACAATATCAATTTCCTACCTTTTATTATAACTAATCCGATGTCCGTGGGACCGTCAAGTCCTCCGATACTACAGCACTGAACGCGTTGGATGAGATTCTCATCCTAAGAGCGGTTGAAGGTCCTCGGCAACTCGGGCGGATCACGTGGTAAGAGAGCCTACTGGTTATTTTATTCTACTGTGACTAGTGATTAGTGATTATCGACTGAACCCTAATTGGAATCGCACATTAATTTGTTAATCATGATTAGAGAGAACAAAATACGTGTTGATAGATGAAATATTTGGTACTACTATCTCATAGTGACTCTAGCAGTGAAAGATGTACTTTTGAAAGATGTAATCTTTAGCTCGCATAAATAAGTATCGACTTTGGAGGATTAACGTGAGGCGTGCCAAGATATTTTTCAGGGGTACGGTTCGCAGAACGCAATACTCAAAATGTATAATTTCAGTTACTGTTCAAACCAAACGGTTCAATAATAATTATGGAACGAGTAATATTTGAAAGAACGTCACACGTGACGATTCGATCCAAAAGAGGATCGTGTTGGTTACACAAAGGCAAAGAAGAACATACTTCGAAATGTGACAATTTCTGTCGATCGATCACTTCCTGGGGCACCTACTATTCGAGCTTCTTTACTTTTCCAATACGTTTCAAACCACCAAAAACAGCTTGGGAGCTAACACACAGTTCTTCCGCCATCCCACGCACCGTTTATGATGGGTCAGTCTTCACTTGGGTAACCGTACACCTGTCGGATATAATCCAACGCTCTTTGTGATATTAACCAGAGGAGTAGTTGTTTTCCGATAGGTGTCAGTCCATTAACCTACAGCGTAGAGTTGAGCCTGATCTGAATAAATTATGTTCCTTTAGGTCAGGGGTCTCCAAACTACGGCCCGCGGGCCGAATCTGGCCCGCCAGCGTCATCAATCCGGCCCGCTACAGCCAATGATTTACTGTCATCAATGTGGCCCGCGACAGCCAATTATTACCTATTTGTTGTTACTATTGCTGTGATAAGTTGAAGAAGAGAACACAGAATGATAATTACTCGGTTTTATTTACTTGCAAGGTAAAACTTAACGACAGAAAT